>JARHVA010003931.1:672500-680000 GCA_037957365.1 Torreya grandis
TTTAATTTTTTTTCAACATTTTTATAAATTTATAGATTGTCCATTTTTGTAACTAAACATGAAATTTAGTTGAAATTTATCCTTTAGATTAATTTTAGTGTTTATTTTATTTTTGGAGATTTTTAGAGATGTGCACACTTGCATGTGAATGTTACTAAAATGGTAGCTATTAGAAACATGCCAAATTTTATTTAGTTTTAGAGTTCTAAATTTTGTATGTCAACTCCAATTCTGAGTTGAGAAATATTTATGCATGATTTTTAATTATTTGAATCATTCAATATGAATCAATATTGGTTATTGTTCATAATTTTGGCATATTGGATTTTCATTTCTCTTGATAGTCTTCAGGTTCATTATTTTTTCTTGTTGAAAATTTGGGCTTCTAGGACTTTTGTATTGGTTTCATGTACATGATTGGGCCCTGATTCAAAAAAACCTTCTTTGTATAAATAATAATAATAAAAAAGATGACCTATATGTGACATTAACCATCATAGCTTGGAATGTCATCAAGCTCATCACAAGTAATTTCATCGATGTGAGAATGTCAATGGTAAGCAAAAAAAGCTACCAAAACATTTAAGGCTAGAATCTTATATTGGTGCTAAAATTTTAAACACATATATCAAAACCACACTAAAAAAATATTTACACTATAGTAGTGAGTAGATTAAGCTTATGCTAGTATTTTCTTAAACATTTAGTATAACTCTATTACCTCTAAAATAAACACTATCTAGATAAATCAATTTTCAATGGCAAAATTTATAGTCCCCTTATTTTTGTCTAGTTAGAGTAGTAAAAAAAATTACATTTCAAAGTTTGTATGATAATGCAACTACATGAATTAATTATAAATAACATAACATTGTTTAATTTTAAACTTAAGCATACTAAAAAAGTAGTATATATTTATAAGGGAGCTATATTCAACATAACTCTAGGGATATAAGTGAGAGTATCCATTTACTCCAACCATCACTAAAAATATAACCGTGTGTTAAAGTATTGTGGTCCTTATACAAAATTTTGGAGTTCAATGCAATTTATTCAATGTGTAATATGTTGATTTAGTTAAATTTAATTTTCAATTATCTTGAAGGCTCATAAGTTCAAGACACAATCCTATTTTTCTCTTTCACCATGGTAACATGATATAACCAAATCATTTATGATGTTGAATTGCCTTCAACTTTGGTGAACAAATGACTTATATATGTTTCATTGAATAATAGTGCAAACATGATTTTTTTTGAAAAACAAACTTATGTGAATCTTCTTTCAATAGGTCTTTCACAATTTCTAATTATATTTTCCTAAACCTTTGGTGTCAAAAGGAATCATGGTGTGTCATTTAAGTGCCTTTTTTTCTAGACCAAAGAAGTGATAGTATGGACTTGAATATAGTTGAATGGTCCATCATTGTTTTAAAGAAATACCTTTTTGATAGTATTTTTAGATAGGCATTTAAATTCTACAAAACCATGATGTTCTTCGATTTAGGTTATGGGCTGAGAATGCAATGGTTTTTCCATAGATTTAATTTTGGGGAAACCCTACTCTTATATAAAGTTTGATGGTCCTTGAACTATTTAAACAAAATGAATTAAATACTCTAGAAAAGTGTAAGATTTATATTTTAATATATTATTAAACATGATATGTTGGCATTATTAGAACCTAGGAAAAATAATATAATTGATTTGGAAGTCATCTAATGTCAACTCAAATGATGAACACAAATTTAACCTTGAAAAGCTTATTATTAACCAAGAGCTAAGTGGGCTAGTTATGAAGGGAGAAAACTAATAATGCATACCTCTTATCATCATGTAATTAGACAAAATATAAGTGGGATAGTTACGAAGGGAGAAAACCAATATCATAGACCTCTTATCCCCAACGTTATATGACTGTTTGAAATAATTTCAACCATGTATGCATTTACTTAAAATAAATGAATATGATCTAATTAAGATTCAATAAAATACATATCACAAAAAATAAAAAAAATTCCTTCTTACAAGTTAGAGTTGAATAATTTTGTGTGAGAAGATAGAACTTATGATAAACATATTAATCACAATAAAACCATCTATAACATAGAAGGAAAACTTTGATTTTTTCTAAAAATTATAACTTATATATCCAGTTTGAGAACATAAATATCCATGCACAATTTGCTAATTCCTTCATGTTATAGGATAATTTAAAACCTACATTTGAAATCCTTTATTATAGTGAAGATCAATGCAAACTAACTTGTATCATTGCATGTGAGGAAGAATGAAAAAAATTTAATCAACATGCATTAATTCTACCAATTATTAAATATTATATTTGTTTCTAGATCTATGTTCATAGTAATATTTTCCCCTCCAAAGGATTATTCTATTATTCCATTGCATTCCTCATTTCTTGTGGTAGATTCCTTTCTTCTTCCCTGTGTGTGATTTATACCACCATCAAACCCAAACCCCTTTATTTTTTTGTAATTTTCCTTTTTCAGTCCTAGGGTTTGAATTCTATTCCATTGAGAGTCAAAACATAAGGATTACAATTTGTAAAACAAAAATATCTAGATAATCAAGATGCCCATGCAAAAAATAAAAGACATGCCATAAATATGATTTGTTAAGCCAAAAGAATGTTTCCCAAATCCCTCTCATCTATTTGGGGCACTATCATCTAGATTAATAGTGAGTGGATTATCTGAGGGATGGAAATAATATCTTTTCTTTCCTAACCCATATAAAAAAAACTAGGATTAACCTTAAATATTGAACGATTATTTCAAACCAAATAAAATAAAATTTGGGAATTGATTTAATTTCACATGTTCACATTGTAGACACCACATTCTCTACAAATCCATTAGAATTTTATTCACCTTATTTTCAATTTAAACCTCGACGATTCTAAATAAATTACAAAGGGAGAGCACACAAGGTAAAATCTGGAAAGCCGAAGGGTGAAATTGGGTGTAATTTTCTGTAGGGTCTATAAACTCATAACACTACATACAAATCACAATCTTAATCATTATTTATCAAAATAATAATGTAATGAACTAGAACATAATATCATAATAATGCATCTTCTAATAAATCAAGAAATATCTATTATGTTTGCATTCACATTTTTTGGCTATACTATATGTTAAATTGTGAGAAACAAAATTTGAAAAAAAATAGAATTTAACCTTAAAATCAATTATAGTATTAAAAATGTTTATATGTGAAACCAATTCAATAAATTATCCCAAATACCCATTGGTGATACATAATTATGCCATCAAATCTTATTGAAAAACTAAAATTTTGATCCAAACAATAATTCTCAATGATTTTTTAATAGATATAAAAGTGATGAATTTAGGTTATTTTTAAATAATTTTTCTCTATAGTATTTAAATATGAATTAAAGTAGAATAGGCCATAGAACAAGATGAATTTAGAGAGGATTTGAAAAGATGTCAACATATTTGATTTTTATGCCCAATGTTGGTCTTCTATTTCCTTGTCAAGAAAAAGAAATAAATTAAAATACAACCACCCTCAAATTTTATTTGTTGGCCAAGAAAAACTAAGCTAAAATTGAAACATAGAAAAAAATACCAAACCCTAAGACAAACCTCAAAACAACATTGTATACAATGAATAATGGTCACAAGTTGAACTCAAACAAATACAACCATAAAATTATAGGATCAACAATAGAACACTAACAAAGAGCAAATCCTTATAGGTTTAGGGTTAACATTAATTATTGCAAGCAGATAGAAGTATTAGATAACTAACATCAAATAATACTATGACCCTATGTTAAACAATGGAATTCATCTGAATTTACTTCCTTGACACTGACACTTCCATCTAAAGAATATAAAATTTTCTAAACCTAAAAACAAAGGCTAGTGATCTTAAATATGTCATATAGATAGTTACTCTGGATAGCTAAGATAGATGGCTTGTCGAGCTATATAAGAATATTCTATAATTGAAAACTATACAAAATAAATTTTTATTGCATACTATGTGTATGATTGGTAATCAAGGGTGCCTAATTATTTAGAATTTTGGGTGCAGTACATTGACATCCTAATATAACCAACAATGTCTTAAATCATTTGAAGTGACATGTAACATTAAATATTCTTAGCCAATGAATGCATCCCAAATAATATTATTTTATTCAATAGTTAAAAAACATTCAACTTACTTCTACCTATTTTGACAATATTATTTATTCCTAGTTTGATGTCCATAGTGAGGCTAGGCCCATCCAAAGGATTCTTAAATTCTTGTACTACATTCCTCAACTCTTTTCCCAGATTCCTTTGTTCTTCCTTGTATGCTATTTGCACCACCATTGACCTCTAAACCCCTATATTTTTTAATACTTTTCCTCTTTTAGTCCTAGGGTTTGAATACCATTCCTATGAGATTCAAAACATAAGGATTATAATTTGTAAACAAAAAGCTCAAGATAATGAGCATGTCCATTCACATAATAAAAGACATACCACATGATTCATTAATCCAATGAAAATATTTCCCCAATCGCTCTCATCTCTTTGTGGCACTAACGTCTGGATTGGTAGTGAGTTGATTATCTAAGGGAAGGAAATAATATGCTTTATTTCTCAACCCATATAATAAAAATTTAGAAAAACCTCAATATTGAATGATTATTGCAAACAAAATAAAATAAAATTTAGGAATTTATTTAATTTCCCATGTTCAAATTATAGATACCAAATTATTTGTAAAACAATTGGAATTTTATTCAACATATTTTCAATTTAAACTATTATGATTCTAAAAAAAATAGAAAAGAAGATCACACAAGGTAAAATCAGGAAAGTCCAAGGGAGAAATTGTGTGTAATTTTCCTTAGGGTGTCTAAACTCATTACAATACATCCAAATCACAATCTTAAGTAATATTTATCAAAATCACAATAAAAATGAAATTAACTAAAACATAATATCACAACAACACAAATAGTAATAAATCAATCAACATGTATTATGTTTACATTTAGAGTTTGTGGCTATAGTCTTTGCTAAATTATGTGAAACAAAATTTGAAAAAAATAGAATGTAACCCTAAAATCAATTACAATATTATAAATGTTTATCTATGAGTAAAATTCGAGAAATTATCCCAAATACCCATTGGTGATACATTAATATGCTACCAAATCCTCCTAAAAAGCTAAAATTTCCCTCTAAACAATAATTTTCAATGATTTTTTAATAGATATATAAAGTGAGCAATTTAGGTGATTTTTTAATAATGTTTTTTTTATAGAGTTTTAAACTATGAATTAAAGTAGAAGATTCCATATAATAAGATGAATTAGGAGAGTATGTAAAACAAATGTTAGCAAATTGGATTGTTATGCCCAATGTTGGCCCTTTATTTTCTTATCGAGCAAAAGTAAGAAATTAAAAGATAACTACCCTTAGATTTTCTATTTTTTCCAAGAAAAACCTAGTTAATCTTGAAAAATATAAAAACCTACCCAAACCTTAGGGACACACCCCAAAGCAATGATGTATATAAATAATAATGGCCATAATTTAAACTCAAACAAATACAACCCCAAAATCGTAGGCTCAATAATAGAACATAATCAAAGAGCAAAGCCATATAGGGTTAGGGTTAACATTTATTTTTGTAAGCAGAGGGAAGTATTAGATCACTAACCTTAAACTATACCACAACCCTCTATTAAATGAGGGAATTTATCCAAATTTAATGCCTCTACATTGGCACTACCATTTAGGGAATAGAGAAATTTCCAAGCCTTAAAATGAAGGATAAGGATCTCAAATAAAAAAAATAGACAACTAGTCTTTCTAGCTGAGACCAATGGCCTACCAATCTATGTAAAACTATGCCAAAACTAAAAAGTATAGAAAATAATTTTTTAGTATATACTACATGTATGATTGGTGACCAAATGTGGTTAATTACTTGGAATTTTTGGTCGAGTGCACTACCCTCCTAATATGTCAAATAATGACTTGAATAATGTGAAGTGGAACATAACATTAAATATTATTAGCCAATAAATGCATCCTAAATAATATTATTTTATTCAATAGTTAAATAACATGCATATTACCTAGGAAAAAGCTCACATATTTATTAGTACATAAAATGATGTAAATCAATTCACCAACAACATGGGGTGTAGTAACCAGTTAATGAAAAATAAAGGCAAGAGTTTTTAACTCTAGGGATAATATTGAATAATGTATATTATATTATAGAAATGCATAATTGGATCCTTGTAATATCATAACTTCTCTATGTTTAATATAAATACAAGAGTTTATAAGGGTTTCTATGTCCCTATTGATTTTATGCAAAAGGATGCATTACATTATCAAATTAAAAACTTTTCAAAGATTATTAAATATATCTATCTCATTTACAATGAGCACAATGTATAGATAAAAAATAAAAGTTATAAATAACCGTTTGATTTACCCAATGAATTATTCCTTGTCTAAGTCATTATCTTAAGCTCAAAAAAAATGTATGGGATTAATGATGCCTAAGTTTATAAAATATAACATATATTTCAATGAATATAAGATCACATTGAATTCCTTACTAGCTATTTTTTTGCATATATTTCTAGTAAAATTCACAACTATTTGTGATCAACTATTAAGATACAAAGATGGAAGATCAACGATGTAAATTTAAATCTTGGGAATTACAACTCATATTGACATTATTTTTATATCATGGTCAATGTTATAATACTACTAATGAAAAAAAATGTGTAATTTATTAGTCTCCACATAAAAACATTATGGAATAGTTTGTTTTATAGATTTTTTGCATACATTATTTTATGTTATCTTATTTTATGTGTGTTGGATAGTTTAGCTAGAAGCAACATACCAATATTATGATATAACATGTAAAAAAAGATAAAATGTTTGTTTCAAATTATAATAGACTCCAAACTTTTAGTTTTATATAAATGTGATTGGATATAAAATATTTGATCACATCCAAAATGTTTTTTTTAGCTTAAACATTATTTCACATCTAGCTAGCTTGATTGGAAGGTGGAGATCATAAAATAATACCAATACTATATACTTGGAAAAAAGGTTAATCCACTTCAAGTTGTTTTACTTTCCTACCAATTGACACCATATACATGGATATTTAATAAATATAAGATGAGGTTTGTAGTTAATTTGATTATGTTCTTGCCAATAAATGTGTCCTCTCAATCACTTAAAGCTAGGGAGTTTCTTCATCTTAGGATTAAAAATGTGAGTAAATACATATATGACTTCATTCTCCAAAATGAATACAAAACTAAAACATAAGTAAAAGGTGATAAAAAATCAAATTTAATATAGGTTTAGATGGGATATTTTTCCATAGTGTTTATTGTTCAGTATTGATTTCATACATGAAAAATTAAGCACTGATAATTTTTTTTGATTACATCGCACTT
>JARHVA010003931.1:685000-707500 GCA_037957365.1 Torreya grandis
ACATCTTGAAGATTAGAGGTATGAGGAGGTGACAAAATATGCTAGAGCTTGAGTAGATGTAGAGTTAGCATGCAACATGAAAAAAAAAAAATCTACCCAAGTTTTATGGAACTATTTTAGGGGATGGATTTTAATCACATTTGATATAAATGAAGAAATATTTTGAAATTAGGAATTATTCTAAAGTTATGAAAGCAGTCTAGGGAGATTATTAGCTTACTAGTGAAGTAATGACTTGGTGGCAAACAAGAAGCTTGAGATGAAACTCAACTCAAACATTATCACTTGGGAACTATTTGTGACATTAATTAAAACATGATGGCTTTCAAAATGGTACTTCTACCAAAAGCTTCCAAATTTATAGAATCTTAAGTGAGATTTATAGGTTAATGAATACCTGAAGTAATTTACCAAGCTTCTTAAGTATGTACCTTAGTATCAATTAGATGAGAGGTTAAAAAACAATATATTCATCATGGGATTCAAACCCCAAATAGGTGATGAAGTAGATGTGAATGGTCTATCTAAAATGGATTGGGTTTTCAAGAAGGGAGTTGAAGGTAAAGCATATTTATGCAATTGAACTAAAGAAATCTCAAAATAAGGGATGCTAGGTATTTATCATTAAGATAAATGAGATGAAATAATCCATGGAACTATCTATTGAAGAACATAATTCTATGAAAAACTTACATGACATGTTTTTATAAGAATTACCAGGATTTCCAACTAAGTGCAAGTTTGATTTCATGATTGATATCATACTAGATTAGAACTATAATCTAAGGAACTATACATGATGATAAATACTTAATTTATTAAGTTAAAGTCTCAAACTTATGAGTTTTTGAAAGTTCAAATTTGACCAAGGGTGTCACTATGGGGTGCTCTAGTTGTCTTCATCAAGAAGGATGGTACTCTTCACCTATTCATAAAATACAAATTATTGAATAAAGTAATAATTGATAACAGATATCTATTTCCATGAATTGATGATATATTAGATCAAATGTGAGAGGATATATTATTTTATAAAATTTATATTAGAGAAAGGTATCATCAGTTAAGGATACGTGAAAAGTAGATTCTAAAGATAACGTTTAGGACTCATTATGGGCACTAAGAATTCAAAGTGTTACCATTTGGATCGATGAATTCTCTAGGAATATCTATGAATCTTATGAATAATGTGTTTATAAATTACCTATATCATTTATTTATTGGTCTTTCTTGATGACATATTCAATTATTCTAAGGATGAAGAAGAACACTTAAAACATTTGGAACTAGTTTTGAAACATCTGTGAAATCATAAATTATATGGAAAGTTGTCTAAGTGCACATTTTTCAAAAATAAAGTGTATTATCTATAACAAATTATATATATGGATGGTATTTTAGCAGATCTAATAAAGATAAGAGACATTATGGAGTGGTTGGCACCAAAAAAATGTGCATGAGGTAAGAAGTTTCATGAGATTAGTGGGCTACAATAGGAAATTTGTTTCAAATTTTTCTAAGATAGTTAATTCTATCAACTCTATTTAGAGGAAGTAGTAGAGTTTCATCTAGTTAGATAAGTGTGAGGTAGCCTTTTAGGAAATAAAAAGGAGTTTTACTTCAACACCAATGCTAAGAGTTCCTGACCCTAATGATCAACTCTCAGTGATCACCAATGCATCTTAGGATGGACTTGGAGGAGTTCTTATGCAGTATGGTTCATTGGTAGCCTATGATTATAGGAAATTGGAGACTTGTGAGGTGAATTATGCCTCTCATAATTTGTAAATTATGGAAATTATGCATGCTTTGAAATTTTTGAGGCATTATCTATTGGGAAAATTGTTTGAGCTCAAGACTGATAACTTGGTACTCATGTACATCTTCACCCAACAAAATATGAAAGATATTCAAAGTTGATGGCTAAAATTGTTATCTAAATATGATTTCAATATAAGCTATATCAAAGGCAAGGATAATAGTGTAGCTGATGACCTAAGCCATATGAGGTATATAGTAGTCATGACTACTATAATAAGTAATTTCAAGGATCAAGTGATCAAATTATTACTAGGAGATTTATTATATGATTAGGTCAAGAAAGTGTTGTTTGATAATGCTTAGAATCCTAAGTATAAGGGTTTTAGGATAGATAATGATGGTCTATTGTAGTAAAATGGTAGGATGTATGTACTTGATAGAGAGAATTTGAGAAACACAATGCTAAAAGAACTACACAATGCCGCATATTTAGGATATCTAGGAGTTACAAAGCTCATGTCTGAGCTTAGACGACCCTATTTCTAGAAAAGGAATCAAGAAAAATGTAGTATATTCTGTGTTTCATTGTCTATAATGTTAGCATGTGAAAGTGGGACATGTGTATCTAGATGGATTGTTATATCGACATGACATAGTAGAATGGAAGTGGAAGATGATAAGTATGGACCTATCCAAGGGTTACCATTATTTTAGAACAAGCATGACATGTTCTTAGTAGTAGTTGACAAACTAACCAAGGTAGCTCACTTCATATGAAGCAACTTGATAGATGATTCACCTACACTTGTGAAGAGATTCATAAAGTGTATCAATTTCATAGTTTTTTAGAAAAGATCATTTTGGATCATGATTCAAAGATGACTTATATATATTGGCTAAATCTAAATTTAACTCTTGGTAGTCAGCTAAACTTCAACACTTCATATCACCCAAAAACTAATGGACATTTGACAAAGTGAGTTAATCAAATTTTAGAAGATCTCCTTTATATGTATTACATGGAACAACAATACAAGTAGGAAGAGTATTTTTAATTGGTTGAGTTTGTTTACAAAAACTCATAGCAATCAAAATTAAAGATGTTTTTGTTTGAGGTGTTGTATGGAAGGAGGTGTAGAACAAAAATTAGTTGGGACATGTTAAAAGACATGGTAGTCTTTTAACTTGAGATGATTTTAGAAATGGAAGAGGAAGTAAGAAAAATTAGTTAGATGTTGGTTGAGGCCAATGATAGACATAAAATTTATGTTGATATGAAGAAAATAACTAGGTAAGTTTTCATAGGTGATAAAGTGTTTCTATGGGTTAAGCCTTAGAAAATCTTGATTAAATTTAGGAAGTCAATGAAACTTTTAATAAGATATATGAGACCCTTCAAGGTTTTATAAGTGGTCAAACCTATAACATATAGGATTAAATTACCACTGGCTCTAGTTGTTTTACATAATGTCTTACCCTAAAAAGTATATAACTAATCCTTCAAATGTATTAGATTGGAATTATTTGAAGGTTATAGATCTCGAGATGGTCATGGTAGAACCAATAAGATTAATTGGAACTAGTAAACTTTTTTGAATAATAGAGAAGTGTCACAGTGCAGGGTTCTATGAGACCAATACTCTAAGGACAGTTCCACTTGGGAGGAATATGATGAGTTTTATAGGCTATTTCCACATTTGTTTACTTAATTTGTTGTTTCATATTATATTATTTTATATTTAATAATGTTTTAAGTTTAGATCTTATTTTTTAATAAATGTGATTGGGATGATGATCAACTTTACGGGGAGGGATGCCACATACCTATTTCTCTCTAAGATAGATAACCTATTTAATCCATGGATTATTATGTTTGATTAGTTGACTAACTAATAATTGATTAAGCTTGATGTCATTTTGTGTTGCATAATTTATATGATTAGATTCTTTGAATTAACAGTCCTTTTATATTTTTAACTTTGTGATCATGTAAATTAGATATACAAAATTATTTTATGGATATGATGATGTTTTGGGATAACTACCTTCATTGTCATGAGGTGGATGTAAAACAAATTATTCCATTAGATCGTGACAAAGGGAGATCATCATCAAAGAGGGTGGTTAGATGTAGATGTTGGGGGAAGATAAAGAACAAATTTGGAAACCCTTTCATACACCACATTTATATTTAATAATTTTATTAGTTGATAGATAGTTATAGTATGCTCTATTTTACATTTAGATGAATAATTCATTCTTTTATTATTTCATTAAATTTAGTTTCTATTAATGATCACCATTTTTATTTAGTTGAAATCACTAATTTAGTGATCATGTATAATTTATCTTATTTGACATAAATTTTGTTTACTTGAATGAGTTATTTTTTTAATTTTATGCTAGCTTTATTACCTTATTTGAAATGGCCATGTGGTGTAATGTTTTGATGTCATATATTAATTAAAAATGTATAGATGGATTCCATAATTATTGATCTAAATGATATAAGTAATAATAATTAAATATTATTATTATGATATTTTTATATAATATTGAATGATAAACAACATTGTTTTATGTCATTATAAAATATTTAATGCAATGGAAATCTTGTGTTTCAAAGTGTTTAGTGGTGTATATAGTAATGTAAACTATGGTCTTTGAATACATTGGTATATATTAACTTTGTAAGTTAGTTGAATGGTTGACTTAGCATGGAAGGATGAATTTATTATGTCGATGGACATGCATGGCATGGCATAAATATTTTATTATTATTTATTTATTTTTAAATATATGAGGTAGCAACTTAAGTCTAAAGGCATGCAATTATTTTAAGTATTATATTAGGATTATTTTAATCTTTGGAAAGAAAGATTTAAGAGATTAGGGTTACTAACCACTCATTCACTTTGACTTAAGAATCATCAGGGAAAATCATAGAGTTTTTAATGGGTATTTACATGATGGTGAGTGAAATAATACAAGGAGTTTTGTTGAGCCATTTTTGGCATGATTTATCAGTCAGTTGATGTGGAATATTAGGGTCAAGGAAGTGGAAGAAAAAGGAGATAAGAAGAGAATGGGGGCTATGAATAGGGATGGATCATGATGAATAGAGAAAAGGAGATAGAATGAGAAAAGATGGTGAAAAAGTGCAAGGAGGAGTATTTTTTTGGATTTATTTGGCATACATACTTTTAATAGGTTAGTCCAATAATTAAATTCTTGTGTGTTATATGAATGAGTTTTAAAATTTTTGGTTACTAGGTAATTTTATGAATCCTAGAATAATTAGGTTGTTTGTGAATCCTTATGGAAAGATCGACCTCCATATAACCCCACAATTGACTGAAGGTAACATGAGGGTTTTTGAAAAAATCCATAGAAATTTTATGACTATTTAGGCTTCCATTAAATCTTAAAATCCTCTCAAAGTTTAAAAAATTTGTTCATATTGGGAAGTAATACTGGATGGATATATACATAGTGGCTCAAGTTTATACATTAGATTATATATATATATATATATATATATTCATTTTTCTATTTTTAATATGGTTTTTAAAATTAGATATTGTTGGGTTGGAATGTTCATATACCTGTTTTGGACTCTAGATAAAAATAATGAATTTTGTTATATAATAGTGGGTCTAAGAATATGTACACAAATATATATATACATAGTTATAAATATGGATAAAACTATTGAGATATACATACATACATACATACATACATACATACATACATACATAGAAGTATACTTGAATCATGTATCATTGGGTTTTAAAAGGTGACTATGTAGGTATACATTTATTTATAGCATTGTAATCGAACCTATCAAACTATATATGAGAGAGTATGTAAAACATTCAGATGTTAACTATGAATTAAAGGTTTGGGTTTTATTTGGGTTATGTCATTTTTAGAGTAAAATGGATAAATATCTTTGCAAAATTGTAAATCATACTCCTGGTTATAAACCCCTATGTTATATATATATATATATATATATATATATATATATATATATGTATGTATGTATATGTATATATGTATATATATATGTATATGTATATATGTATATATATGTATATGTATATATGTATATATATATGTATATGTATATATATATGTATATATATATGTATATATATGTATATATGTATATATATATGTATAGATATATATATGTATATATATATATATATATATGTATATATGTATATATGTATATATGTATATATGTATATATATATGTATACATATATATACATATATATATATGTATACATATATATATATATATATATATATATATATACACATATATATATATATATCTATACATATATACATACATACATATATATATATATATATATATATATATATATACATACACACACACACACACACACACACACACACACACACACACACACACACACACACACACACATATATATATACGTATATACATATATATAGGTTAAGATATAGAAATTGGGGAAATTTTTTTTTATGTCTGTTATATACTGAGGATAGGATGAGAATAAAATGACTGTATATGCACACTCAAATTTATGTAGTTTATATAATCAATTTTTATAAATAGTTATGGCTGGTTTATATTTTTAACTATGTTAGTAATGAATTACACATAAAACTAGATGTGACTATGTATTGTGTGATTGGATTTATTTTAAATTGTAAATAGATTTCAATTAGTCAATAAAGGGACTAATACATGGGTGTAAAATGTATAAATGCATAGTTATTTGGTAAATTTGTGTTGTTTTTTAATTAAAACTTGACTGTGCATAATGATTTTGTACTTGAACTAGGTTTTATTATGAACTTGAATGGGTATAGTAGGTTGAGTGTTTAAATTTGGTTGTTGTATGAATGTCGAATTGATTATGTTAATATTTTTGGTTTAAATGGAATTTGATAAAATAATACTTTGTATGAAATCTGTATGTTTCATAAAAGCAACTATATGAGTTTATTTTGTTTATGATATATCTATGAGACTATTTAAATAAATAGATACATATATATTGAGTATACAAAATACTCTAAGATATTCGATAGGGGATGTCATCTAAGGATTACACTGTGTTAAAAATGGTAGATGTATGGTATTGTAAAGACATTTAAATATTTTATAGAATGTGTGTGTGTGTGTGTGTGTGTGTGTGTGTGTGTGTGTTTAATTTTTTAAAACATAAAGTTAGGGACTGTATTTAGTCAGATTTGATTATACCAATTATATATACTTAACTGTGTTAAGCATTATTACCATGATGTGTATAACTTCTTTCTATAAATATTGTTTTAATAAATAGTGAGTAATTGATCCTTGTTTATACTTGGTTAAGTATATAAACATTATAATATTGTATTTAAGTGTTAAAATTTAAAAACACGGTATGTTTTTAACTAGTTAATATATGTGGAATATAAACAATTTAATTATCTAAGATGATAATATTATTTCATGGAGAAATAATGTTATAAGTTTTTTAATGGTTAAATCAACTTGTGGTCTAGATAAAAATTACCCAGATGGTATGTTATTAAGGAATGTTTATGTATTCTATTTATTATTGGAAATAAATTAGACGTTTTGATTCCATTCACCTCATTTGATAGACTAGATTAATGTAAATGATATTTATGTACTTATCTTAAATCTAATTAGCTAAAGTGAAATATTATGAATGAATATATTGGTTTTTATATTATTATATATTTTACCTAATCTCACATTCATGATCCTAATTAAGTAACAGATGGATCACACTGACTTAATTAGCACCATTAATTCAAGATAAGGTGTAATCCAATCAATGGAGTGTATGAATTTGACTAATATTAGAGATCATTTATTATTGAAAAATTTAGTGAAAATAATGTTTGTTAAACATTATCATTTCATATGTTGATATAGTTTTAATATTTGTGAGATATCATATTAGAACTAATTTCTTTGTGGTATACATAATCTATTAAATATCTTCAACACACAGGTTCTAGTTTGTTACTCTAGATTCTCACACCATCATTATGTACTTGTCTATGAAGGGAGAGCCATCCCCTTCTTTGGGAGATAGTGCAAGGGATATATGGTCCATCGCTGGTGTGGAAAATTTCTTGGATGATGATCTCCCTTCTAGTTGGAATACTATACTTGAGACTATACTTAATTTTACACATTGATACTTGAGTCGTGGAGACTTTGCTTGGAGAAGATTTGTATCATGTTTTTATTATTATTGATATTATTATGTAATATTGAAAAATGTAACTTTTATTCATTATGCTTACACAATAAAGGTTGTAATGATGTATAAATTATGGTTGAAAGTGTACTATTTCATTTATGATGTGATGCAGTATCTATGGTTATTCAGTATTGTTCATAATTTCTATATCTATTCATGGTGATCCTTAGCTAAGTGGGTTAACTATAACATTGATGGTTAACTAAATTAATATATTTAGTTAAAGATCACTAGTTAGATTTCTTGTGGTGAAATCTATATGTTGAATATGTGTATTTAATTTTAAAAAATATTATTGCAATATTCTAGTAAACCCCAATGAGTTTATTACATTAAATAGTAGCCTATGGAAGGATTATGGGATTTTTCATAGATTAAAACACCAATGAGTGGCCATCATTGAATAAAATATCCACAACATCTATTACATCTACCACCATAGTAAGCACTGCCACATATAGACCTGTGCATCAACAAGAAGAAGATGTATTTAGAGGGGGAGGTGACCAAGGAGATCAAGGGGATGACTATGCCATTATTGGAGAGTAACCAATTCAAGTAGAGGATAATATAGACATGTGCTTAAATAATAACTCAAATCTTTACCAGGAAGTGGGGGACCCAAGTAAGATAGCTCTCTATTTTGTTTTCACTTCCTTCACAACATTACTTTCAAATTTATTTAGTTTATATATATATATATATATATATATATATATATATATATATATATAAACTAAATAAATTTGAAAGTAATGTTGTGAAGGAAGTGAAAACAAAATAGAGAGCTATCTTACTTGGGTCCCCCACTTCCTGGTAAAGATTTGAGATATATATATATATATATATATATATATATATATATATATATATATATATATATATATATATATATATATATATATATATAACTTCATGTCCAAAGTTTCACACACACACACACACACACACACACACACACACACACACATTACATATATCTATATATATATATATATATATATATATATATATATCTATATATATATATATATATCTATATATATATATATATATATATATGTAATGTGTGTGTGTGTGTGTGTGTGAAACTTTGGACATGAAGTGGAGATACATAATCAAAAACACCCTCATGAACTTGTTTTACATGAGTATCATAATATCGATAGATCAAAACTTGACCCATATGGATCTTCCTATGGGTGTGTGCTAACACATCAATGTATTTTCCCCTACTTATCTAATATAATATTAATTTATAATATAGAGGGAAAAGAACATTAGTTTTTAGGAGAGGGTGATGGTACTAGAGTCTTAGGGAAATACTCTTAGTAAAAGTATTAGTAAAGAAGGTGGATGGACTTATTATAGCCTATAGATAGTGGGAACGACAAACTCCTAGGTGGGCTTGAGTTAATGATGACACAAGAGTAGGAGTTAGATCCCCCATCATCTTTATAAGAGGAAGAGTAACATGAGTTTTGGAGCCTCAACCTCCATAAGAGCTCAATGTTGGGGTGATATAGGACTATGCTTTGTGTTTTTATATTTTTGGATTATGAGACACACTTTCCATATGTAGAGGAGATTATACATATACATTAATGTATACAAAATTCTACACACACACACATAGAGGGATTTCATCCCATTTTGGTTTTATCATTATGTAGAATCTTGTACTATTATTTCTCATAATTTTATATATGGTTTTTAATTTATTTACCTTATATATCTAGAAATGTGATGAAATGCTATGTATGTCTATTTTTTTAACAATGTTATGGATACATTTATAAATTGCAACATGATAACATAATGTATGAAAATGTAATGTGATAGATGGTTAACAAAATCCAAATATGTTAATAACTATCTTTTAGGTATTAGTTAATTGAATTAAGTCATACAACAAATGAATTTCAATTTATAGTAGGGGAATAAAGAGGATATGGATATATGATATAATACAAGTGGAAAACTACATATGAAAATTTTAAAAGGAATAAGTGGTTAACCTAATCCTTAAGATTAAATGTAATGATTGTAATTATCACTAGGATTATAAAATACTTGATTTGCTATCTTTATCTATAATTAAATCAAAAGATGGCCAACCATGATAAAATTGATAAGAGGGATGAGCTTCTCCTTTTAACATAGCCATATAGACAAGAGTTTTTGGGAATTTTGTTCCCTATTGGACAATTTTTATAATTTATTTCACTCTTGCTTTGATTTTTTGACCCATTACACTTAGTATCATAAAATTAGGAAGATGCATGGGCTCATCACCAAAGGTTGAATCTAGGCAATTAAGGGAATATCCACCCAATGTTAACCCCACACATCTAGTTATATGTGAGGGATCAAAACTAAGGATTATAAAATGAATAAAGATGAATAATTTATTTTTGGTTTGTATAAGCTTGTGTTTTTGTAATATCTCTCTTCTATCTTATTTTTTTGGAGGGCTCTTATCCCTGAATTTTTGATCCGTTCAACTAGTAAGAGGTAAAGGTCTCATCACCTAGGACCAAGATAGATGTATGATTTTGATTGGTTTGAGATTGTTAGTGTCTTTATTTATAGGTAATCATAAAAGGGTATTTTGTTATGGATAAGCTTATAGACTAAGTTGTAGGCTATATTTTCTAAGTGTGGAAGAAAATGTGTTGGAATAAAGTGCACAGTTTCATAGAACCAAGAGAAAAATTATGTCATGTTGATTTTGAGAATTTTTTATAAAGGGGTTCAAGTGATATAAAATTTTAGAATGAGGTGATATATTTAATTTGAATAATTTTGTCATATGAAATCATATCTAAGAAATCACCAAACAAAATAACTAAAATGCAAAATAACACAAATGAAAATGGATTTTTTATTAACATAGAGAGGATAATGTGAAATTAAATGTATATATGAAGAAAACTATGAGGTGAAAAGATCTCATAGATTCACAAAACTCATTTACCTCTAGGGTGCACAACCTAAAGGTTCCACTATCAAAATATTCCATTAAAAAATATGGGACTAATTAATTAGGCCTAAATTTACAACCTTTTCATTTTCCTTATATATTATATTATAAAGGCTTAAAACAAGGTGTCTTACCCCATTCATGATTTTTTTATTATAAAAATAGTATTCATTGTAAGGCATAATCATTTTTGTATATCATGTCCTATAGAAGTAAGGGAAAGTAAAAGCTTATGAAAACTTGGTGAGAATATTTTTATGGTCCTCTTCCTCCTTATGGGAGAGAGAAGATACAAGTTTGAGGATTCTCTGTTGTTCCTTAAAACCAATGTAAATATTTATAGTGTTCTGGTTCAAAAAATGAATTCCTTATTCAAACCCTTTTAGTGTAAGATTAAGGTCAATGTTTTCATTATTTAACCTAGTGTCTAAAAAATATCTCCCCCTTTCATAATGAGTCATCAATTGATTATATGGAGGGGTGTATCTTTAGGTTATTTATTAAGGCTTCTACCATGCCAACATGGTGTACTTTTATAGTTGAATCAAAAGCCTCTAAACAAAGAAGTCTATGGGAGTTGTAAGTCCTAACACCATAAGGACAAAATGGGATCCTGATGGGTTCATAATTCTCTAGATTATGATGATCTCAACCATATAATTAGTTTAGATGGTTGGTTTTGTTGAATTTTTTTCCACATATACTTTATCCATAATTTTAACACCCATTTTCTCATTTTTTCACTTATCAAGGCTTTAGGGATAGAAAAATTTGATATGAAGATACATATCATGGTTGATATGGTCCATTTGTCTTTGGAATGTAAAGTGGGATTCACCACACCATTATTAGACAAGTGATAATCGATGTGAATCACTAGTATTTTATTCAAGTTTGATTTATGGGTGTTGAATGGCTTCAAGTCACCATAACAACAAAAACCTTTCCCATATGTAAGATTCTAATTTATTGAAACATAATATAAGGGATTTACCTTGTCATATGGATCTAAGGTCTTTATAGGATCATGTTATAATTTGTGTCCCTATATATTATATAGAACTCTATTAGCATAGACTTGGGACCCAAAGTAATAAGAAGTACAATGATCCCAATCCAAGTGGACATGTGGCTATAATAGCCTCAAAATGTATTTATAGTTCTTTATAATTTGGTTTATCCATAGCCATGATTTTGGATAGAATAAAAAATTACTATATTAGTAGCCACCCCAAAATCAACCATTGATTTCTTGAAATAATTGTTGTATATTTAGACTTCATTTTTGTATCCCCTCTCCTATTCATATCAAATTATGAAGGATCTTACGATAAAATAAATAACTAATATATATCAAGTTTTAATCTAGTGGATATATATCTAAGTATATGTGGTTTATTTGGGACAGATGAGGAGGTATGGCGATAAATTCCATAATCTCAGTGCATCAAGTAAGGTCAAGTAATGGTCATGATATTATTTAAGAAGGTTCATAAAGGATATGTGGGATAATATATTCATAATATTGACAACTAAATTGTAGTTTTACATGGGTCTATGGCTCATTTGAGTTTTAGTCTCCATAATGTTTGAGTAAATGGAATATTATGGGTTGGTATTCCCTTGCATAAGTGATGATGTTTGAATCCGTGTTATTTTATACCTACACAACACATATCATTCTAGTATTCCCTTAAGGCCCTATTTGAGGAACAATATAAGTATTACTTGGCACAAAATTGGAATATTGAACATCATGGGTTCTATATGGCAAGGGTGGGTTAATTGGGTTTCCTTGTGGTAGATTTTGGACATTGAGCTATTGCTGATTAGGAAATACAAGTTGAAATCTATGAAAATTGGTGTTTTGAGGTGATAAGAGACTTGTTGATAAATTTTTGGGGGTTTAATTTAGCATTCCATAGGAACATGCCAATGAATATTTGTAGTTGGTTTTCAAGGAGTCTTTAGATAAAATTTTTGCACTTATTATAGGCATGAGAATCATGACCAACTCTATGGATAAGAAAGTATATATTGCGATAATAAAATGTAGGCCTTTGGTTTTGGTTTTATTCACCAAGTATTTGTTGATTTTTGTTTCAAAAAATTCACTTGTTTTGAAATTGAGGGTTTTGGTCAATATTTTGAAATTAATTATTAATTTAATTATCCTAAGCTCAAGGATGGTTTAACTATACCATATGATCTATAAGTGGAGTGATTTTGGTTCTTCACAACCCCATTATATTTATTAACATTATTATTATTCATGGGATGATTGTTTTTTATTTACCATGTTTATCTATTTGCATGATCTATCACATCAACTGTAGGGGTGATTTGGTCTCAGTTCAAAACCTTTGGATAATGGTTGTTGGGATTGTTTTGATTTAAATTTTTATAAACCCCATTATTTTATTTAGGGGAGTTAAATCACCTCTTAGATATTTAAGTATTATACTAAATATCTATGACTTAATTATATATTCTAACAGGGATTTCAAGTGCTTCTTCATAGAACATACAAGGGAAATTTTCAACATCTTTCCTCATTTCCTTATTGAGAGTGTAAAAAGAGATCACACAACTATCCTAGTCCATATGTTGGGCACTGGTGGAGTAGTATAAGACTTGATACCATATGATAATAAAATGAGTAAATATTAATTGGATTCTTGATTGATTTATAATAACTTTGGTATGCTAGTTTTTAGCATTTTATTCATGTAAAATGCCTTAAAAAACTCAGCCATAAACTATTACAAGGAACAAAAGGAGGAATCAAGAATTTTACAACACAAACATAGTGTAATTCACTCAAAATTATTTGGGAATCATTTAATAAATATTCCATCCCAAGGTAAAATCTATTTCATGGCCACTTTTGCATGTGGATTGGGATCTCCATCCCCTTTATACTTAGGGTTTCATGTAATGGACATAGTATGATGACTCCTCTATGTTATGATATGGGGTTTCATTCAAGTATTTTTAATACATTCCCATGGCAAAAAAAAAACATACAAAGGAATTATAGGATGAGTTTTAGGGAGATGAGTGGGATAACAAGAGGGTACATATCCACTAGAAAGAAAATATGTGGGTTGAGAAAATGAATAATAGTATGCTAGGAATTAGTTATCTAGCTGAGTGGAATTTAAGAACATATGTTAATATGGTGATAAGGATTTGAAATAAGGACCACCTTTTGGATATTTTAATGGTGGAGCATACGTAGGTGGTACATTGGCTAGTATGTATCAAATAGAAATAAAAAATGGTCACATATTAGTTACCACATTGTTGAAATGAGGGCACCAAAAATAATATCCAATGGGAACTTGATTATGAGGTTGATAAAATGTGGGGATGTTTGATGCTATATGTTTTTGAACTCCATGATTAAGTATCTCCCTAGGGTTTTGGGTTATTATATATATAGGGAAAGGCAGGTTAGGTTAGTATTGTAGAGGTTGATGGGTTACTATTGGAATATGAATAAATAAGTAATGACCTTGGTTTTAGAGGTTATAAAGCATTCCTTAGTTTAAATAATTAGATTGTAGATAAAAAAAGTTTACTCTCTAGGTCTATAATGCTTCACACCAAGGTGGAGATGAGCTCTTTTGATGAAGCATCAGTGTTAGGATTGGAAACCTATCTTATGGGGGCATTAAGAGGAAATGATTGGTACCCCATAATGAATTGATCTATGTTGTATGGCTTGTGAGGAGTCATCGTGGGCTGACCAAGAGTTGTATATGTATTTTAGCTAGTTTTGTATGGAGGTGGGGGTAATTTTAACCTATTGATCCCATCCTATAGAAATCAAATTATTTCAATACATTGATCAAACTTTGCCATGATTTATATGTTGTGTATTTGGAAACTAATGTGGGGTCTAGTTGTAATTTGAGGGTATATATCTCCTCTAGTAGTGAGGATCATGTTTTTAGAGAAAGGGTAGTTAATGGTGGTTTTATAAGGATCCCAAATTTATTATATTACTACCCTAGAATTCGTTTATAAGATGGAATTGGAAGAGTTTTGAAATTGATTTTCCATTTTTTTTTGGAGTTATTGTGCCAACTAAGTAGCAAGGTTTCACCTAGAGGTCTAAGGTTCCTTCTATAAGTTTCAAAGTCCAAGGTTATCTAAAACTATTAACCAAACATATTTAGGGGGTGTATATACCCAAAAAATATAAATTGAGGAGAGTATAAAGGGGGATGAAATATATGAAAATTTGATTACACAAAAAGAGAAACCTTCCACATTGGGTTCACCAAATTGTTTACATGCAGAAATAAACTTACTAACCTTTATGTACTCAAAATTTTGAGGTCTAATGGAGACACAATGAAAGGATAATGGGATGAGTGGTCTATGGGTTTAGATGATTGGGATGACATGATTGAGATATATGAATGAAAAGGAATTGAAAGGTTAGCTAGTTAGGTTGGGCTATATGAGTAGGATTCTAAGCAATAGTTGGTAAAGGATGTTTGTGGTGATACCAATATATTTCACTTACATAATATTTATCATTTAAAGTGATTAATTGGGAAGTGATAGAGTTAAAATAACCCTGAAAAGGGATAATGACATGGTAATAGAGTTATTCATCAATACTAGGATTAAGAAATTGGGTAAAGTTTATTTGAAGGATGATTGGGATTTATTTATCTATATCAGGTTGGTTATGGATAGTCAATATCATTTGAAAAGTGAATGAGATATGATGAGTATAGAATCAAGGATAAAATAGAGGAAAAGGTTTAGATTTACAAATTATTGGATTGGCGATCTAGAACATGGATGAGTCTCATTACTTATGCTTCTATTAGGTGGTTTTTTGCATCAATAGAATAAAGTTTGCTAATGATGAAGTTTTAAATATGAGTGTAATGAAAAAAATCTAATATAAGTTTTGATTTAATGTCACACTAAATGTTTTTCATTGGCATAGGAGTGGGTAGTCTAAGGAAGGTTCCTACTCTATGGATATTGGGTACCTCCAGAAATATTATGCAAGAGTGAGGTAACATTTGTTTTGATTTTATTTTTAGGGTTTTTAATTTTAATTTTTAAATTTAAAATCAAGGTTTATACTTGTTTTTGTTTGGATAAATTTTAGATTTGGGATTTTTTTCAATTTTCAATAAGGCTTTTGTATTGAAAAAAAACTATACTATTTGCTGAAATCAAATTGCTTGGAAATAAATAAAATGAAAATTATTTTGATTCTTGGTTATTTTCTTGATATATTAAGAATGCAATGCTAGTGAAAACTAAAATTAAAACTAACAATGCAAGTGTTTCTTTGTAATTTTTCTATGATTTTTGAGATGTAGAATTTTGACCACATGCACTAAATTGATTTATTTTATTTTTTATCTTTTGGTATGAATGGAATGACCATATAAAGTCCACTTTAAGAATTGATTATGCAAATAGATATTAAATATAAGATTCAGATTTTGTATATATAATGCAAATTTGAAATCTTCAAGATATATTTCATGTATGTAAGCTAATATGAAGTTTTGTGGGTTTTCAATTGTTTTATAAAATTTACATGCAACTGAAGCGATATATGGTTTGATGAATGTAAGTATTAAATTATAATTTTGGAATTAAAATAGATTTATTTACTATTTAATGAAGCAACACAATTTTAGATGTAAAACTTTTATCTTTAGGTTTCTAGTTTTAATCTACGTAAGTTTGTTGTTATTATTTATGTATGAGAATGTGTTTAATGAAAATTAACATTAAAATTAAAATGTTCTTGATTTATTTTATATAATTGTAAATTTAGTCTATCTACCTTAGAATAAATGTGAGTACTACTATAATTTAAGATTGGTAAAGTGTGAATACAACTAAGATGAGAAAATTATTTTTCTAATGCAAGGAGAAAGAAGAAGAAAATTATTATTGAATAAGTATTTTCAAATTATGACTTGGAGTTAACTAAAGATTGATGGGAGATTGTTTGAGATAACTTAGAGGTGGTTGATAATGACATAATCAATACTATATGTGTAATGGGTAATTAAGGAGACAAACTCTGGATAAAATAAAAATAAAAACTGCAACTAAAATAATGAAAAATGTGTAAACTCTCAAGTATCAAGATTTTTTTTGAATTAATTATGACAAAACTTCTACTATATGTAGTCAACATTTTTTAAATCATATAATAGTTTAAAAATCTATTTCAATGTTTTTGTGAACCATCAGGAGGCTTTAAATAATTGTCAGGGTGTTTGCATAGACTGTCCTGATGGTATCACCATGATGCAAGAGCTTTTAAAACTTAGGGAAAAATAACTAGAACATTAAATTTAAATATTTAAAAGGACCAAAAAATAAGAAAAATACTAGAAAGAGGGAGAGGACTAAATATAAGCATATTTTAGAGGAGATCATTACATTATCATTATATTTTTCATGAAATGTTATATTGTGTAAATTTTGGATGCATGCATAATACCAAGCTTCCCAAAGATGATCCACCACCTCCTTATAGATATGTAGCTTATGCCTAATTATTTGTAATATATTTTGAAGTTATTTTAGGGTTCACTAATTTATTTTTATCATGATTTGCTAAAGTTTTGTGTTATTTTAAATTTGATTCTTTTTTGATGTGGAAAATGAAATGTGAATATAAAAAAAAACTACCTTATTATTTTAATAATCTTATATTTTGATATATTTTAATTAAAATTATTAATAATAATATGTTCTAAAAAAATTATACCTATTTATATCTTTATTTTGAGATATACATATTATATGTGAGTATTAATAATATTAGAGGTACTTAAAACCATTTTCAAATTCCTACAAGTGCAATCTTAGTGAGAGGATTGTTGGTAATATGTGAAATAATTTTCCAATCTCTATTATATTTAGTTAAAGTATTTTTATAAACTAAAAAGACACATGTCCCTTCCGTAGAAATTGACATGAGATTTAGATGTATTTTTAACAATGAGAATAGTGTAAATAGCTTAAGGAGAAAGCTTATGTCACCATTTTGATTTAACAAATTTTATTATTTATATTTTTTCCATTGAATTAGGTTTTATTAGATGAAATTAAATTATGTTCAAATAATTAATAGTTTCATACTTTCATCATTTGTGTTCTATAAAGATAACATAATTTACTATTTATATAGGCTATTATTGAGTGGATAATTTACAACATGTTGCATTATTTATTCATTTATTTTATGTATATGAGTATAGATTGAAATTTTTTGTTGAGCATATTCATATTATTATATTTTAACTCTAAAAAACCAAGTATGCATATATTCTCGATAGTCATAAAAATGAAGCGATAATTTTAAAATTTGTTCCATTAACCAATGCAATGAATGAAATAACATTGTTTATACAAAACATTCTTATCATATTATTTATGACTTTTAATTTGAGGAATAGATGGTATGGGTAGAAATAAAATCACAATTTTAATCTAAATAAATAAGTGGTGATTATAAAGTAATGGAAAACAAAATTATTGAGCTCAAAAAGACCATGGTGACACTTTTTCAATGGTTATGTGAAGTGAAGGTGAAGTATGTCAAGGATATTTGTGACATAAAATGAATAGTGAAGTGGGATCCATCACTAGGGAATTTCACTAGTGCATCAAAATATTAACTTGAGATTCATCTGTGCAACCTCACGATGGGAGTCACTCTGAATGAATTGAACACCTTCCACTATTTTTGTTGTGGAAAACACCAACAAAAATGTTTTTATATGATGGTTATTTAAATTTGGATAATCTATAAATAGAAATGGTCTTATATTTTAGTATATTCAAAGATTCAAATATATAAGTGTTTTAAATCAGTTAATCATATTCAATATTTATTAACTGAGAGAGTTTTAAATATATAAGTTGATGACCTCTGATAAAATATGAGGTTTCTCGCTCATTAACTTTCCTTATCACTAAAATTGAAAGATAGTTTTACAAATTTATATTCTCTATATCTAATTATGTGTCTCCTAATATCTCTATATGAATTGTATTAATAAATCACTATATTTCATACATAACTAATAATTCATATATTGATACTCGTAAAATTATTGTTGCTCACCTACTAATGTGAACACTAACCTATATTTTCATAATAGTTAAATTCAAAAATTTCCACATCTATAGAATCTATAATTGAAATAAGGAAAGAATGTGTGTAAATAGTTTCCAAATACTTTTTTTCTTTATGTTACTTTTATACTATGCACTTTTTACATATTATTAATGTTTTTCTTGTAATTTAGGAAGGTATATAATAATGTTTATGAGTAAAATTTTTTTCTTAATTTTCAATTAGAAGTCAATTATTCCATTTGAAATTAAATTTTAATAGTATAATATGAAGTTATAATTGATTTCATGTGGTCTAAGGATTGGCATCAAAATCAAGTGTTCGGTAAGTTGATATATAAAACATGTTGAGAAAAATTTCCTTGATGTCACTTGATGGATAAAGGTTTGCATCTTACCACATTAAGCTACATTGATAGACTTCCTTGATCAAATGCTCACTGACTTGTATATTGTTTGATGATCAGTATCTCCATGTTTTGTTACCATAATTGTTATCAGAATGAACTAGAACTAGATTTATTTATTCATTGAATGAAGATATATATATATATATATATATATATATATATATATATATATATATATATATATTTATACATATTTACCAAAAATATCATAACCAAATATTCATTAAGGGAGGAAATGGATATACTACCTATGTACCTAACAAACTAAAAATAATGTAATAAAATAAATCAATAAACATCTTCACTAACACAAGGTTGAAGAACTACATGTAGTTTCATCCCTCTATGGAATGTTAGAACATAGGCAACACTCTATCACCTAACACAGATAGTTTTGGTCATCTTAGCCAAGTTTACTAACCCATTATAAATCAAATTAATATCAAGAGTGCAATATAGGGTTTTGAGAAAAATAAAATTAAAAAACATTGTTATCATTAATTTGAAAGTATCTAAACACACACAAGCCAATTGTAGCCATAGACACAACAAACCAAATTTTCATAAAACACAAGTATCCTAGATAAATATATTAGAGTGGAGTGTATCCAATAGCTAAAAGCATATAATTAGTAAAATAGGTGTCTTGATTACTTTCATAGTCTATTTCCTAATCTAAGTCACCATAGATCCCCTATAGATCATATTTGACACTTGTATATAGAGTCAAAATACTATACAAACTTGAAACAAGATAGATATCCAATTAATATATTTTTATATAACTATATTAAGTAGAATAATTCAATTATACTCTTCTAGTTACATTCAAATTTGCTTAAATTAGTCATATCTTAAATAATTTGAGTTATTTAAAAATTCATATCTTGTTTAGAAAACTGAATAAAAAACAAGATTAAGGATAAAATAATTAGTAAGGATGCATAATAAGTATAATAAAAAAGAAAAATAAGATATGTATAGTATATTGTTTTCCATTAAGGTGTATGAGATTATCAAACAATGTTAAGAAATAATCCCATCTTTGTAATTTACCTAACCATAATTTATAAAAATATATTTCATAGTGTCTTCATGATAAAGATATAATAACCTTGAGGATAATGAATCTAAGGATTCATATGTGTCACATAGTAGAATCACAATCCATATAATAATTAAAATCATCATCGATAGTAGTGTAATAATTATCATGGAACTAACACTTATTTTATCCTATTATAAATAAGTATGTTTCCTAAATTGTATACTTGAAACCTTACTAGGTTATTTAACTTGAATAGAGGAAAGAGATTATAATAATATTACCTTAGTGGATGAATGAATAGGTATGTGGAATCTAAATGTTTTCACTTGAAATTTTATAATGTTTTTAATAACACCTCATGTTGAATTGGAATATTTGACTCATATGGAGTATCTTAAACAGTAAAAAAGTGTTTTGTTATCATACAAAAACTTTAGATATTGGTCTAATGTGGATGGAATTATTATCATTTGATTAGGCCAAGAGCATCCATGTTATATATCATCTTTATTATTATCAAACAAAACTTGAAACCAATCTAGAAGAGTCTTAATACCAATGATGATAGGTAATTTGATACCCTCAAGAGATGCCCATTTATGACCATAATCACCTTCAATAACATTGGTTATACCATTTGTATTCATGTGACTATAACCTTGACATGTGAGAAACTACTTTTACATATGTTAAAACATGACCCATTATTGATCATAATGATTTTTATTAACCTAGAATGTGAATTAATAAAATCTGAAATGAATAATAGGCCATTGTTACATTTAATATTTGGAATATCATATTCATAAGAAGTAATGAAAATATATTTTTATGTGAATTCATTACCACACCTATGAAACCACCTAAGATATGAGAATGCAATATTGTTTGTGATTGTTAAGGTGCTACCATGTGAACCACATTTTTTTTTTTAGTATTTTAAGTTGTATGATTTTAAATTGGGTTGGTAAATTTTGATTTATTCAAGAAATAAATTAATTTAATGGGTTTTTATGTCCTTCCATTTGAATGATGTTACTATCAATTAAGGATCAAATTTTATGTCTCAATTAAAAACATATTATTTTTAGTGTGAGTCTAATCTCTTTGATAATCAAAATATGCATTCACAATATAACTCAAAAATCGAGGTTGAGATTTGTCAAACTCAAATTAAGGAGGTGAAGAGATCATATTACATTCTGTAAATAATTTAAGTAGTTGGTGAGGAATCTTATCAAATTGAATAAATATAATCTTCTCTTGAGGTGGGAGGACAAGCATGATAGGTATTTGAAATATTGTGTTAAATGCATTTTTGGTCTCATTCTTAGCTTGAAATTTAGTATTGTCATTAGCGTTAGCCTTAAGTGTTGACTGAGATTGAAATGTTTCTTCACTAGAGGCAGGTGTACTAATCTCATATTTGAGCATGTTGGCCTATTCAAGATTTATTTAATAGTTCCTAATTGTATAAAAAATTCATTGAAGTATTGATACAGGTTAAACATCACCTTGTCAATGATAGGTTGAAGGAAACATTAAGATAAAATACTTTATACTTCACTCTCAGGTAAATTCTTTGCCATCTCTATAAGAATCAGTTTCAATTAAGAAAAAACTCACTAATAGGCACATTAGGTCCTTGTTGAAGTTCTTGAAACTATGAAAACATGATCTGGTGGATGTTATTATAAAAATGAACTAAGAATCTATCAGCCAATGAATTTAAGTAATGTAAGATTCACAATGGAAATACATGAAGCATATAAAGCTTTAACATGATGTTAATCATCACCATTTTAAATAAATAATTACAACTTAGGTCTAATAAAACCAATATGAAAATGGTATAAA
>JARHVA010003931.1:712500-737500 GCA_037957365.1 Torreya grandis
ACCCATCAACCTCTACAATACCAACCTAACCTGCCCTTCCCTGGATATATAACAAGCCAAAACCCTAAGGAGATACTTAATCATGGAGTTCCCAAACTTATAGCTTCAAACATCCCTTATTTTTATCAACCTCATAATCAAGTTATTATTATATATTCTTTGTCATACCCTCATTCTAGCAATGTGACAACAAACACGTTACAACTCTTTATTCATATTAGATATATACTAGCTAATGTGCCACCTACGTATGATCCACCATTAAAATATCCAAAAGGTGATCCTTATTTAAACTCCTTACCACCATATTAACATATGTTTTTCAAGTCCATGCAGCTAGATAAATAATTCCTAGTGATACTATTCTTCATTTTCTCAACCCACATATTTTCCTTCTAGTGGTTTTGTACCCACTTTTTATCCTAATAATCTCTCACAAACTCATCCTATAATTCCTTTATATTTTTTTTTCCAATGCTAACCTATTAAAAATACTTTAATGAAACCCTAGATCATGACATAGAGGAATCATCACACTATGCCCATTACATGAGACCATAAGTGTAAAGGAGACATAGATCCCAATGCACATGCAAAAATAGTTATCAAATAAATTTTACCTTGGAATGGAGTATTTATTAAAATATTCCTAAATAATTTTGAGGTGATTACACTATTTTTGTGTTATCATCTTCTTAAGGCCTCCATTTATTACTTTTAATATCTCATGGCTGAGTTTTTAAAAGCATTTGACTTTAATAAATTGCTCAAAACTAGTATACCAAAGTTATTGTAAATCAATCCAAAATTTGATGAATTTATTACCCATTTTATTATGAAATGGTATCAAGTCTTTTATTACTCTACCAGTGCACACCATATGGACTAGGAGAGTTGTGTGATCTCTCTTTACACTCTTAATAAGGAAATGAGGAAATATGTTTAGAATTTCCCTTATATGTCTTATGAAGAAGCACTTGAAATCCATCTTAGAATATATCAATGTTTCATAAATATTGGACATGATACCTATATATCCAATGGGTGGTTCAACTCCCCTTACTAAAATAATGGGGTTTATAAAAATGAAAATCAAAATAACCCCAACAACCATGACCCAAAGGTTTTGAACAGAGACCAAAGCACCCCTACAAATGGTGTGAAGGATCATGATAAAATATAAACATGATAAATAACATAAATAATCATCCCATGAATAATAATAATATCAATAAATATAATAGAGGTGTGAAGAACCAAAAACACTCCAATTATAGATCTTATGGTATATTTCAACCATCCTTGAGCTTAAGATAATTAATTTCAAAATCATTTTCAAAATGTTGACCAAAACAATCAATTTAAAAACAAGTGGATTTTCCAAAACAAAACCAAAAAAAATTTGTTCAATAAAACCAAAACCAAAGGCCTACATTTTATGATCCCAATGTATATTTTGTTTTCCATAGAGTTGTTGTTCATGATCCTCATGCCTATAATGAGTGCAAAAATTTTATCCAAATATTCCTTGAAAACCAACAATAAATATTCAGAGGCATGTTCCTATGGAGTTCTATATTAAAGCCCCCAAACATCATCAATGGGTCTTATGCTACCTCAAAACACCAATTTTCATATATGTCAACTCATATTTCCTAATCACCAATAGCTCAGTGTCCAAAAGCTACCATAAGGCAACCTAATTAACCCACACTTTCCTTATAGAATCCATGATGTTGAAGCTTCCAATTTTATGCCAAGTAAGCCCTATGTGGATCTCTAACTAGGGATTTAAGGGAATAATATAATGATAGATGTTGTTTATGTAAGAACTAACGAGGATTCAAACATCATCACGTGTACAAGGGAATGCCAACCCCAAATCTCCCATTTACTCAAACATTTTGGAAACTAAAATTAAAACCAACCCTAGAGCCATGGGAAACTATAATTTAGTTTTCAATATTATGAATATATTCTCCCACGTATCCTTTATGGACCTTCTCAAAAACTCTCATGCCCATTTCTAGACATTACTTGATGCACTGAGATTGGGGCATTTATCATCGTGGCTCCCCATTAGTCCAAAACAAACCACATAGACAAAGATATGTATTCACTTGATTAAAACTCGATACACATGAGTTATTTATTTTATCTTATGAGCCTTTATTTATAATTTGATATGAATAGGAGAGGGGATACAACCCTGTAGTTACAAGTCTATATCTATAACAATTATTTCAAGAAATTAATGGTTGATTTTGGGTGGCTACTAATATAGTAATTTTTATTTTATCCAAAATTATGGATAAGGATAGACTAAAATCTCAAAAAATATAAATAGATTGTGAGGCTATGATAGATTCAAATCTACTTGGATTTAGACCATTATACTTCTTAGTACTTTGGGTCCGAAGACTATGCTAATAGGGTTATACATAATATATTGAGATACAAACTATAACATGATTGAAGAAAGACCTTAGATTCACATGACGATGTAAATACATTCTATTATGTTTCAATAAACTAGGATCTTACATATGGGAAAGGTTTTTGTTATTTAGGGTGACCTAAAGCCATTCGACACCCATAAATCAAACTTGAATAAAATACTAGGGATTCACATCGATTATCACTTGTCTACTAATGGTGTGGTGGATCCCCATTCATAGGCCAAAGACAAAGGGCCCATAACAACCATGATATGTATCTTGATATCAAATTTTGCAAGCCATAAAGCTTTGATAAGTGAAAAACTTGAGGAAATGGGCGTTAAAATTATAGATAAAGTATATGTAGAAAAATATTCAACAATTTCAACCATATGAACTAATTTTATGGTTGAGAAAATTATAATCCTATTGAATTACGAACCCATCAGGCACCCTTTTCATCCATATGGCATTGGTACTTACAACTCCCATAGGCCTATTTCTTTTACCCATTTATCACCTACAAAAAATTGCCTGGTTGATTTCTTCATATCAGCATAATGTTTACGTCTATCATTGGCCTCAACCAACCTCAAATTGATTATTCTAACTTGTTCTTCCATTTATAAAACCATCTCAGGTTAAAAGACTATGATGTCTTATAACCTATCCCAACTAACTATTGTTGTACACTTCCTTCCATACAAAACCTTAAATGGAAACATATTCAATGTTGATTGGTATGAGTTGTTGTAAAAAAACTCAACGAATGGAAAATACTCTTCCAAATTATATTATTTATCCATGAAATACATAAAAAGGAGATATTCTAAAATTTGATTAACTCACTTTGTCAAATGTCCATCATTTTGTGGGTGATATGCAATGCTAAAGTTCAACTCAGTACCATGAGTTAAATCTAGAGTCAACAAAAATCTAGATGTCATCTTTATATCATGATCCAAAATTATATTTTTATAAAATCATGTAATTGATACACTTCATGAATCTCTTCACAGGTGTAGGTACATCATCTATCATGTTATTTGGTATGAAGTGATCTATTTTGGTTAGTTTGTCAACTACTACAAAGATCATGTAATGCTTGTTTAGAGATAATGATAACCCTTAGATAAATCCATACTGATCACCTTCCACTTCTATTATGGTATGTCATTTGGATATAACAATCTAGTCATATACATATGTTCAACTTCCACACACTAACATTCTAGACATTGAGGCACAAAATCCACTACAACTCTCTTGATTCCTTTTATATAAATAGAATGGTCTAAGCTTAGCCATGAGTTTGGTTACTCCTAGATATCCTAAATATGTGGCATTGTTTAGTTATTTTAGCATTGTGCTACTTAAATTCTCTGTATTAGGTATATACATCCTACTATTATACCATAATAGACCATCATTCTCTACCCTAAAACCCTTATACTTAGGATTCTAAGCATTGTCAAACAAATTTTTTCTTATTTTATCATATAATTCATCTCACGGTGAGAATTTGATCACTTATTCCATGAAAGTATTTCTAATAGTATCCATGAATGCTATGTACCTCCTATAGCTTAGGGCATTAGCTACGCTATTATCCTTGCATTTGATATAGTTAATATTGATCTCATAGTCAGACATGAATTTTAACCATCACCTTTGATGAACATTCAAATTTGGTTGGGTGAAGGTGTATATGAGTCCCAAGTTATTAGTCTTGAGCTCAAATGGTTTTATCAATAGATAATACCTCAACTTTCAATGCATGCATAATTGCCATAAGTTATAGGTTATTATGGGAATAATTCACCTCAAAAGGCTCTAATTTCATATACTCATAGGCTAGCAATGAACCATATTGCATAAGAACTCTTCCAAGTCCATCCTCAAATGCATTGATGATTACTGAGATATGACCATTAGGGTTATGAACTCTTAGCATTGGTGTCAATGTAAGACTCCTTTTTAGTTCCTAAAAGGCTACCTCACACTTTTCTGGCCACTTGAAATATTAATTCTTCTTTTGAAGATAGGTGATCATATTAACTATCTTAGAGAAATTCAATATGGATTTCTTATAATAGCCCACTAGTCCCATGAAACCTCTTACCTCATGCACATTCTTTGGTACCAGCCACTCCATAATCTCTCTTATCTTTTTTGGATCTACTAAAATAGCATCGACATAGATAATATGTCCTAGATACTATACTTTATTTTTTTTAAATGTGTACGTAGACAACATGCCATACAAATTTATGATTCCACAAATGTTACAAAACTAGTTTCAGATGTTATAAGTGTTCTTCCTCATCCTTATAATAAATGAGGATGTTATCAAGAAAGACCAATAAAAAATAATCTAGGTAATCTCTAAGCACATTATTCATAAGATTCATAAATTTTCCTAGAGCATTCATCAATATAAATGGTAACACTTTGAATTCTTAGTTCCCATAATGGGTCTTGAATATTGTCTTTAGAATCTCCTCTTCATGTATCCTTAACTGATGATAGCTTACTCTAATATCAATTTTATAAAATACTATGGCCCCTCACATTTGATCAAAGATATAATCCATGTGTGGCAGCATACATCTATTCTTTATAACTAATTTATTCAACATTTCATAGTTTATATATAGGTGAAGAGTGTTATCCTTCTTCTTGATGAAGACAACTAGATCACACCTTGGTGACACGCTCGATCGAATTGGATCTTTCAATAGCTCATAAATTTTTTCCTTTAACTCAATAAATTAAGTACTTGTCATCATGTATGGTGCCTTAGAATATAGTTCTAATCTAGGTATGATATCAATAATGAAATCAAACTTGTGCTTAGGTGGCAATCTTGGTAACTCTTTCAAAAATATGTCATGTAAATTTTTCATAAAATTATATTCTTCAATAGATATTTCCATGGATATTTCATCTAATTTATCTTAATGATAAATACCTATCATTCCATTTCTTGAGTTTAATTGTAGAAATGTGCCTTACATTCAAATCCCTTCTTGAACACATAATCTATGGTAGATGGATCATGCACATATACTTCATTGAATATTTGGGGTTTGAATCACATGATGAATTTCCTAATTTTAAACCTCTCATTTTCATAATACTAAGGTACATACTTAATAAGCTTGGTAAATTACTCTAAGTATTCATGAAATAATAAATCTCATTACTTAATATTCTATAAATTTGGAAGTTTTTGGTTGAAGTACAGTTTATGAAGCCATCATGGCTTAAACATTGTAAATGAATAAAGAGTTGTACACACATGCATGATCTTAAATTAAAGATGAGAAAAGCAAAAATGTGAAGTTAAATCCAATACAATGAAATGTTTTAATTGATAGTCAATAAAAAAATAAATCCAATAATGAATATATATTTAACCTATAATGTTAAACACTAGAGCATTTTCAAATATTTTAAATATTATATGATTTGTAGGAACATGTGTAGGATGATTTAGATCACCAAAGCATAAGTAGATTTAGGGAATGTATTAGTACACACTCTTCATCTCATGGATAGTTATATTTGAAATTTGTCTTAATGTTTTAATTATCAATGGCCATTAAAAATTACTTTCTTATGACTAATCCCATGGAATACTCTCTTGGTTGATCACTTAACTTAGACACAAATAAAATTATAAATACTAATAGCTTTATTTATTATTTATAATAATGACTAATCTTCATCATACCATGATAACATTATAATAAAAATATTATTATTTTTTCAATTTATTTTAAAATGTTTATATATAAGGTAAGGCAAACATAGATGATCATGTTGATAAAACAAATAAAAATAAAAAATAAATCATAAAGTGACATTAGTATATACTCATTCATCCTCCCAAGACCTAATGTTGTTAGAAACAATTGATTTATGCATAGAAATTATAATCTAGTCCATTGTTGTTTTTAGTTTTTTTTTCATTTTTTGAGGGCGAGGGGGGGCGCAGTATATGGTTGTAAATTTTTATAAACCATATATCTTTATATTTAGATTTTATAGTTTATAATAAAAAGGGAAGGTTTCCAACCCCTAAATACCATACCTTGTTCTTTCATGAACAATTTTTAAGGACATGTTATCCCATACAATCTCTTGATTCAATAATTTATTTATTATTAATAGTTCATTAAAATAAAAGTACCATTAAAATCTTATGTTTCGTTTTTAGGGAAGATCATTTTATTTTTGTTATCATAATTCATATTTGGTTATATGTAATGAGAGAGATTTATTTCCCCTTCATCAATATGTGAATAGAAAAGTGACATTATAATTTATGGTACAAGTGTTTCTCTAACCCCCACATACATATATATACATGCATACATATACACATACACATATACAATAATAAAATGATAAGATCTCTTACCCTAAGATTATAATAGTATTTGTCCTATAGATAAGAACTGAAATATTCAATAACAAAAAAGAGATAAGTATAAAGCCGATAATTATAAACAATAAAAAACCAATTTTTAAAAAATACTAGTCACAAATAAAATTATAATTTAAAAATAAGAAAACAATAAAGGATGAGTATGCATAAAAACTGTAATCCTCATATTTATACAGTCTAAAATCCTATAATATAAATATGCTATGGAAGGATTTATTCGAAATAATATTCATAATATCCCACTTGAAATTGGAGATATTAAACACATTTTACATATTTACATAAACTTCAAATAAAGGGCCAAAAAGATGAGCAACCCAATTTTCTTTTCCAACCACCAAATTTGAAGAGTTGTCACCTTAGCTTGAGATTTCATGACACTTTTATATAGATAAAATATCCTTAGAAAAAGCTTTGTCCCCATTAAAAAGGTCACATTTTACTAGAATAGGAGTTATGGGGAAGTTAGGTCTAGATGATAACTAACATTAGAGTACAAATTCCAAGAGTTATCAACAAGAGATAACTTTTGAACATGTAGAATTATGTCAATCATTTTGTCAAGCCTATGAAAATAGGATAAAAAGCACACAAATAGGGACAAGAGTTGATTTTTTATTTTATGACTTATCCTATTCTGGATAGAATGCATTACAAAAAATTGGGTCATTGGGTCAACATTCAGGGTATCTAAAGCCTCTCTGAGAGGTGACTTAAGCAAGTCTAAGTTTCAAATTCTTCTTTCCTCCCAAAATTAACCTACACAAATATATAATTTAATGAAAACAAAGAGGAAGGGTTGAAAATATTTATAGGCATTCTATCACCATGAAGGAAGTTGAATGTAACCTTTTATAGGGTCTTTGAAGCCTGTTATGAAAAAATTATCCTTTCAAAACAAAAGATGGAACAAAGCTATGATATCTTCCACCACGTGAACCCATTTACATGAATGAAGTATATTACTATGAACTATATAAATAATATGGGTGAAACAAATGAAATGAGGAATCCAAACAACAAATCATAAGCAAAAGGGTATGCCACACAAATAACCATTACCAAATACCACTTCACATGTATGCCATTATTAACTAGAGGGGGAAGCCATTAAAAATGTGGCCTCATAAATCAATATTGTAGACAAAAATTAGTTATCATCCAAAGGTTATCTATGAAAAATGAGTTCTTTATAAATGAGAGCCAAGAAAATCTTCTACAAGGTACTCTCTTCACAACTGCAACCCTCATAGGGACTTAGGCATAGAGTCCCAAATTTTGATTGAAAAATTCACTAATGCATTTATTTCACAATAGACATAGGAGAAACATATGTTATAAAATAAGGGGATAGTTGGGCATATGTCTTGAATAAATTCATTATGTTACCAATGAACCATTCTACTTGATTTCACTATGTTGAAGCTTAGTATGGAATCACCTTCTAATTTTATATTATAGTAGTTTGAAAAAATAATATATTTTTTATTTTAAATAGATATTGAGGTTTTGAGATTTTTTTGGGATCAGAGGATATTAAAATCATAATAAGAAAAAATATGATCAATATTATCTCTAAAAATGCCATCTAAAATGCATTTGAAATCCTTATCTAAAATAAACTTAACAATTTTTTTTAAGAGATTCAAAATTGTAAAGTTAAAATCAAATACATCCAACTAAGTCCTTGATCCATATGAACACCAATAACTATATTGAAAATAAAAGTGTTCATGACATTACCAAGGTCCAATTAAGCATTATTGTAATTTAATATAAATTATAAATTATTCAAAGAATGTATTCTATCAAACATATTGATCTTTAACACTTTCAACATTATAGGGAATGGATTTTATTGTGCTATCCTGGATATAGGTGGTGGTGGAATAGCCTGGTCTCTTGATTTCACCCTAATGAGGTAGAATAAAAAATATAGAAATATAAATATTTTGGGAATAAAGAGTGAGTGTTTGTCTCTTAGATCCTATAGACCCCATATTTTGTGTTTGTGTTGAATTATGAAGTGAGAATGAAAACAAAATTACATCGATTATTTTGAAAAATAATTATTTGTCTAGACTTTATTTTTTAATTTTTAGTAAATTGTTTATTTTATTGTAAGAAAATAATTAAATATAATAATTTATTGAACCAATAATCTTTATTTGATAGTGAAAAGCAGTATTATCCTACTACTAATCAAAATTTAGAATTTTTTATTATTTCAAATTACATTTAATGAATATAAATAAATAAAATATACACATTGTACCTCTATTTTATACAATAGAATCTAATCCAATGACTTATCACATCATAAATTATTTACATAATATAGTAATAATACAATGAATTGAAAAGTTTAAATTCAATTTATGAAAAACCTTAGAATGTTCACTCTATATTGATGAGATTTTAGGTCTATCACACTACCCATCATTACAAATATAGGTAGGATTTCTATTTGTTTGCATCAATTGTTGACTTGATCGATGATTTTCCCTCTAGGTAGTAAGGGGGTACCCTTTATTTAATGATCACTACCTCCATTTCTACATCTACAGATGTGGACAAAGAAGGAGTTACTGATCACAACCATGAAACCAAAGCAGGTGAGAAAATTCATCTTAATGGCCTTCTATGAGGTAATGCTAATGAATATGATTCTCCATTACCTGATGTTATTCTAGATGTGCCCAAACTTGATAAAGCATGTGACTTGTTTGGAATTTTTTCTATAATTATGTATTGTTTTGGTTGAGACCCTCCAAATATCCTTCTAAAGTAACGGGTTCACCACCAATAGCAAGGACATGGAATCCAAAAACTTAAAAAAGGCTTTATTTTTTTGATTTTCTAACCTAGAACATTGTAAAGCTAATGTTAACCATGGACCTTGGTTCATCTACAACACTTAAGTCATGTTTTCTCTCTAGACTCAAGAATTTCAAGTCTCTAAGCACACAAAACTTAAAGTTCCTATCTAGTTCAATTTCCTAGCTTAACACACTCCTTTTAGGGTTTTATTGACTACCTCATAAAACCCATAAGATGCTTTACCTACCATGAGTAGACAAAATTTTATATAGCTCATCCTTAGAATAGAGTTTATGTGGAGGTTAATTTGTCCCATGATTTGAAATATTTAATTGATATACAAATTGTCTCTAACCATTTTTCTCATCGTGTTGTGTATATCAACTTACCAAACACTTGATTTTGGTGTCAATCCTTAGGCCACATAACATCAATTACAACTTCATATTATACTCTTAAAATTTACTTCATATGGAATCATTGACATCTAATTGAGAAGAATTAAAAAAAATTTACTCATAAGCATTATTATATACCTTCCTGAATTCCAAAAGAAACTTTAATAATATGTAAAAAGTGCATAGTATAAAAGTAATATAAAGAAATAAAATTATTCAAAAACTATTTACACACATTTCTTCCTTATTTTGATAATAAATTCTATAAATGTGTAAATTTATGAATTTAAATGTTTTGAAAATATAGGTTAGTGTTCACATTAATAGGTGATAAATAATAATATTATGAGTATTAATATATTAATTATTAATTATGTATGAAATATAGTGAGTTGTTAATACAATTTATATAGAGATATTGGGAGACACATAATAGGATATAGAGAATACAAATTTGTAAAATTGTCTTTCAATTTTAGTGATAAGGAAAGTTAATGAGAGAGAAACATCATATTTTATCAGAGGTCATCAACTTATATACTTGTAACTCTCTCAATTTAAAAATATTAAATATAACTGACTGATTAAAAACATTTATATATTTGAATCTTTAAATCTTCTAAAATATAAGACCATTTCTATGTCTACATTAGCAAAATTTAAATAACCATCATACACAAACATTTTTGTCAGTTTTTTCAACAACAAAAATAGTGGAAGGTGTTTAATTGATTCAGAGTGACTCCCATCGTGAGGTTGCACAGATGAATCTCAAGTTCAAATTTTGATGCACTAGTGAAATCCCCTAGTGATGGATCCCACTTCACTATTCATTTGATGTCACAAATATCCTTGACATACTTCACCTTCACTTCACCTAACCATTGGACAAGTGTCACCATGGTCTTCTTGAGCTCAATATGTTTTTTTCCATTAATTAATAATCACCATTTATTTATTTATATTAAAATCACGATTTTATTTCTATTTATACCATATTTTCCTCAAATTAAAATTCATTATCAATACCATAAGTATGTTTCATTTAAATAGTGATATTTCATTTGTTGCATTAGTTAATCGAACAAATTTTAAAATTAAAGTTTCATTTTTAGGACCATTGAGAATATATGAATACTTGATTTTTTAGTGTTAAAAATAGATAATATGAATATAACCAACACAAATTTTCAATCCATACTCATATAAATAAAATAAATAAACAAAGAATGCAACGTATTGTAAACTATCCACTCAACAATAGCCTATATAAATATTAAATTATGTTGTCCTTATAGAACACAAATGATGAAAGTATGAAAGTATTACTAATTTGAACATAATTTCATTTGAGATAATAAAACCTAATTCAATGGAACAAATATAAAAGATAAAATATGTTTAATTAAAATGATGACATAATCTTTCTCCTTTTGCCATTTACACTATTCTAATTATTAAAAATACATCTAAATCTCATGTTAAGTTCTACGGAAGGGATATGTATCTTTTTAGTTGATAAAACTATTTTAATTAATTACAATATGGCTTGGAAAAGTATATCACATATTACCAACAATTCATCCACTAGGATTGCATTTGTAGGAATTTGAAAATGGTGTCAAGTGCCTCTAATATTATTAATACTCACATATAATATGTATATCTTGAAATAAAGATGTAAATAGGTATACTTTTTTTTGTTAGAAGGTATTCTTATTATTAATTTTAATTAAAATATATCAAAATATAATATGTTTAAAATAATAAGGCAGTTGATTGATATTCATAATTTCATTTTCCACATCAAAAAAGGAATTAGATTCAAAATAACATAAAAAATTAGGAAATAATAATAATAATAATAATAATAATAATAATAATAATAATAATAATAATAATAATAATAATAATAATAATAATAATAATAATAATAAATTAGTGAACTTAAAATAACATGAAAATATATTAAAAATAACAAGGTATAAGCTATGTCTCTATAAGGAAGTGGTGGATCATCCTTGGGAGGCTTGGTACTATTCATGCATCCAAAATTTAAATAGTACAACATTTCATGAAAAATATAATGGCTATGCAATGATCTCTACTAAAATATGATTAGACTTAGTCCTCTCCCTAATTCTAGTCTTTTGCTTATTTTTTGGCCCCTGTAAATATTTAAATTTTCATGTTCTAGTTATTTTTCCCTAAGTCTTAAAATCTTTCACACTGTGGAGATACCATCACAAGGTCTATGTAACCACACCAATAATTATTTAAACCCCCCTAATGGCTCACAAAAACATTGAAATAGTTTTTAATACTATTAGGTGATTTTAAAAATGCTACCTAAATAGAGTAAAAGTTTTTTCATCATTATTTTAAAAAAATGATTCTTGATACTTTAGTGTTTACACATTTTTCAAAATTTTGGTTGCATTTTTTTATTGTTCTCTTTGGAGTTTGCCTCTTTAATTACCTAGTATACCTATAGTATTGATTATGTAAATCTCAACCACCTCCAATTTAGCTCAACCAAGCTCCCATAAATATTTAGTTAAATCCAAGTCATAATTTGAAAATACTTATTCAAAAATATATTCTTTTCTTTTTCCTTGCATTAGAAAAATAGTTTTATCATCTTAGTTGCATTCACACTTTACCAATCTTAAATAAGAGTAGTATTCACATTTTATCTAAGGTAGATAGACTAAATTTATAATTATATACAATAAATAAATAAAATTTTATTTTTAATTTTTATAGAATACATTCTCATACACAAATAATAACAACAAACTTATGGAGATTAAAACTAGAAACCCAAAATTAAAAGTTTTACATCTAAAGTTGTTTTAGTTCATTTCATAGTAAATAAAATTAATTAAATTAAAAATAATTAATTTTATACTTACATTCATCAAACCACATATCACTTCAGTTTCCTGTAAATTTTATAAGATAATTGAAAATCCACAAACCTTCATTTTAGCCTACATAAATGAAATGGATCTTGAACATTTAAAATTCACCTTACATATACAAAATCTGAATGTTATACCTAATCTTAATTTGAATAATAAATTCCTAAAGTGGAATTTATATGGTCATTCCAGTCATACAAAAAGATAAAAATAAAATCATTTAATTTAATTCATGTAGGCAAAATTCTACATCTCAAAAATCATAGAAAAATTAAAAAAAATCACTTACATTGTTAGTTTAAATTTTAGTTTTTACTAGAATTTCATTATTAAAATATCAAGGAAAGAATAAAGAATAAAAATAATTTTCATTTTATCTATTTCCAAGCAATTTGTTTTCAACAAATAGTATAGTTTTATTTTAATTTACGAAAGCCTTATTGAAAATTGAAAATAATCCCAAATCAAAACCTTGTCCACAGAAAAAACAAGTATAAACCTTGATTTACAATTTAAAAATAAAAATTAAAAAGCCTAAAAATAAAATAAAAACAAGATAAAAATTTCAAACAATGTTACTTCACTCTTTAATGATATTTCTTGACACATCCAATATCTACAGTATAGGAACCTTCCTTAGAGTACCCACTCCTGTGCTAGAGAAAAATATTTAGTGCAAATTTAAACCTTTTCCTCTATTTTCTCCTTGATTATAGAATCATAATATATCATTAATTTTTCAAATGATATTGACTAGCCATAACCAACCTAATATAGAAAAATTAATCCCAACAGTCCTTCAACCAAACTTTGCCTAATTCCCTGAGGATAGTATTGATGAATAACTCTATTACCATGTCATTATCCAATTTTAGGGTTAGTGTAACTATATCAATTCCCAATTCATCATTTTAATTGAGAAATATGATGCAAGTGAAATATTTTGGTATCATCATGAACATCCTTTACAATCTATTACTCAAAATGCTACTCATATAACTCAACCTATGATGTAGAAAAAATAGGCCAAGCTTCCACAGGCCAAAATTTTTGACCCATACCACCGCTTGAGCTATTCCATGCACAAAAATGATCATATAAAAAATTTATATTATGATATAAGGTTTATTATCCCCTTATTTTTTATTTTGATATTATTTGAGGCCAAATATGATCATCAAAGTGTCCAAAATTAATGTTTAATGTTTTTTTCAAGAATTTTCTATATCTAGAAATTGTGTATTTTTAGAACTAGACATCAAATTCAGTTGAATTTTTAAAAATATGATAATTTTAGTATTTAGATTATTTAGATAAAATTTCAGAGCTTCACCTGCTTATATGTGAAACTTACTATAAATAGTAGCTATTAAAAATAGATTTTTTTTTAGATTTTTTTTTTTAGAATTTTTGCATGTCAACTCTAAATTATAAGTTGACCCTTATTTAATAATGTTTTGGGTTTGTAATTATTTTAAGTCATTCAATATGAATCAATTCTATGTTATTTTTTAGATCTTGGCCTATTGGTAATTTTATTATCTTGATAGTTTTTAGGTTTATTAACCTAACTATTTAACCTTTCAATTCCTTCTCATTCAAATATCTCTATCATGTCATCCAAATCATCTAAACCCATATACCACTCATACCATTATCCTTTCATTGTGTCTTAGCTAGACCTAAAAAAATTGAGTATAGAAAGGGTAGCATGTTTTTCTATGCATGTAAAATTTTATTTTTAGAATTTTTGCATGTCAACTCTAAATTCTATGTTCCAGCTTATTTAAGAATGGTTTAGGTTTGTAATTATTTTAATTCATTTAATATGATTCAATTCTAAGCTGTTTTTAAGATCTTGGCCTATTGGTAATTTTATTATCTAAATAGTTTTTGGGTTTATTAACCTAACTAGTTAACCTTTCAATTCCTTCTCATTAAAATCTCTCTATCCTGTCATCCAGATCATCTGAACCCATATACCACTAATCCCATTATCCTTTTATTGTGTCATATCTAGACCTAAAAATTTTGAGTACAGAAAGGTTAGTAAGTTGTTATATGCATGCAATTTTTTTTAACATGATGTGAAAGGCTTCTCTTTTTATGCAATCCTATTTTCATTTATTTCTTCCTCCTTTATAACATCTTCCACTTATATTTTGTGTTTATATATACTACCTAAATATGTTTGGTTAAGAGTTTGAGATAACCTTGAACTTTGAAACCTATATAAGGAACCTTCAGTCTCTAGGTGAAACCTCCCTATTTACCTATAACAATAACTCCATAAAAAACATGGAAAATCAATTTCAAAACTCTTCCACTTACATATTATAAACCAAGTATATGATAGTAATCCAATAACTTTGGGAGCCTTACAAAACCACCATCAACTACCCTGACTCTAAAAACATGACCTTCACTATTATAGGAGGTACATAAACTCAAATTGCAATTAGACCCCACATTAGTTTACAAATACCAAACATATAAATCATGTCAAGGTTTAATCAATGTATTGAAACAATTTTATTTCTATAGGGTGGGATCAATAGGTTAAAATTACCCCCACTTCCATACAAATCTAACTAAAATACCTATACAACTCTTGGTCAACTCATGATGACTCCTCCCAAGCCATATAACATAGATAAATTCACTATATCATACCAATAATTTCTTCTTGAGGCCCCCATAATAATGGTTTTCAATCCCAACACTAATTCTTCATCAAAATATCTCATATCAACATTAGTGGGAAGCATTCATGACCTAGAGAGTAAATTTTTTTCTCTAAAATCTAATTATTTAAACTAAGGAATGATGTATAACCTCCAAGACTAAGGTCATTACTTATTTATTCCCATTCTAATAGTAACCCATCAACCTCTACATTATCAACCTAACCTACCTTTCCTTGGATATATAACACACCAGAATGCTAGGGAGATACATAATCATGGAGCTCCCAAAATTATAGCTTCAAACATGCCTACTTTTTATCAACCTCATAATCAAGTTCCTATTGGATATTATTTCTCATAGCCTCTTTCCAACAATGTGACAACCAACATGTTACCACTCTTTATTCCTATTAGATATATACTAGATAATGTGCCACCTACGTATGCTCCACCATTGAAATATCAAAAAGGTGATCCTTATTTCAACTCCTCACCACTATATTAACATATTTTCTTCAAGTCCACTCAGCTAGATAAATAATTATTAGTGATACTATTCTTCATTTTCTCAACCCACATATTTTCCCTCTAGTGGTTTTATACCCACTTTTTATCCTACTCCTCTCCCACAAACTCATCCTATAATTCCTTTATATATATTTTTTCCATGGGAACCTATTAAAAATACTTTAGTGAAACCCTAGATCATGACATAGGGGATTCATCATACTATGCCCATTACATGAGACCCTAAGTGTAAAGGAGACATAGATCTCAATGCACATGTAAAAGTGGTTATCAAATAAATTTTACCTTGGAATGGAATATTTATTAAAAGATTCATAAATAATTTTGAGGGAATTACACTATATTTGTGTTATCAGCTACTTAAGGCCTCCATTTGTTCCTTCTAATAGCTCATGGCTAAGTTTTTCAAGGCATTTGACTTGAATAAATTGATCAAAACTAACATACAAAAGTTATTGTAAATCAAACAAGAATCTAATGAATTTATTACCCATTTTATTATGAGATGGTATCAAGTCTTTTATTACTCTAACAGTGCATAACATATGGACTAGGAGAGTTGTGTGATCTCTCTTTATACTCTCAATAAGGAAATGAGGAAATATGTTTAGAATTTCCCTTATATGTCTTATGAAGAAGCACTTGAAATCCCTCTTAGAATATATCAATATGTCATAAATATTGGATATAATACTTAAATATCCAAAGGGTGGTTCAAATCCCCTTAATAAAATAATGGGGTTTATAAAAATGAAAATATAAATAACCCCAACAACCATGATCCAAAAGTTTTGAACAGAGACCAAAGCACCCCTACAATTTTTGTGAAGGATCATGTTAAAAGATAAACATGATAAATGAAAAAAAACAATCATCCCATGAATAATAATAATAATGTCAATAAATATAATGGAGGTGTGAGGAAACAAAAACACTCCACTTTTAGATATTATGGTATATTTCAACCACACTTGATATTAAGATAATTAATTTCAAAATCATTTTCAAAATGTTGACCAAAACCCTCAATTTCAAAACAAGTGGATTTTACGAAACAAAAATCAAACAATTTTTTTTAATAAAACCAAAACCAAAGGCCTACATTTTATGATCACAATGTATATATTTTTTTTCCATAGAGTTGTTGTTCATGATCCTCATGCCTATAATGAGTTCAAGACTTTTATTCAAAGACTCCTTGAAAACCAACAATAAATATTCAGAGGCATGTTCTTATGGAGTTCCAAATTAAAGCCCTCAAACTTCATTAATGAGTATTATATCACCTCAAAACACCAATTTTCGTATATGTCAACTCCTATTTCCTAATCACCAATAGTTCAATGTCCAAAAGCTACCATAAGGAAACCCAATTAACCCACCCTTTCCATATAGAGCTCATGATGTTTAAGCTTCCAATTTTATGCCAAGTAATCCATATGTGGCTCTCTAACTATGGCCTTAAGGGAAAATATAATTATAGGTGTTGTTTAGGTAGGAACTAATGAGGATTCAAACATCATCACATATACAAGGGAATGCCAATCCAAAATCTCCCATTAACTCAAACATTTTGGAAACTAAAATTCAAACTAGCCTGAGACCCATGGGAAATTATAATTTATTTTTCAATATTATGAGTATATTCTCCCACATATCCTTTATGGACCTTCTCAAAATCTCTCATGCCCATTACTCAACACTACTTGATGCACTAAGATTTGGGAATTTATCACCATGCCTCCCCATTAGTGCGAAACAAACCACATAGACATAGATATGTAACCACTAGATTAAAATTCGATACACATGAGTTATTTATTTTATCTTAGGAAAATTTATTTATAATTTGACATGAATATGAGAGGGGATACAACCTTGTATTTACAAGTCTAAATCTACAATAATTATTTCAAGAAAGCAATGGTTGATTTTTGGGGTGGCTACTAATATAGTAATTTTTATTTTATCCAAAATCAAGGATATGGATAGACCAAATTCTCAACAAATAGAAATACATTGTGAGGCTATGATCGCTTCAAGTCTACTTGGATTGGGACCATTATACTTCTTAGTACTTTGGGTCCCAAGACTATGATAATAGAGTTCTATGTAATATATAGAGACACAAATTATAACATGATCCTAGAAAGACCTTAGATCCACATGACGAAGTAAATACATTCCATTATGTTTCAATAAATTAGGATCTTACATATGGGAAAGGTTTTTGTTGTTCAGGGTGACCTAAAGCCATTCGACACCCGTAAATCAATCTTGAATAAAATAGTAAGGATTCACATCAATTATAACTTGTCTAATAATGGTTTGGTGAATCCCCCTTCATAGGCCAAAGATAAAGGGCCCATAAAAACCATGATATGTATCTTAATATCAAATTTTTCTAGCCATAAAGCTTTAATAAGTGAAAAACTTGAGGAAATGGGCATTAAAACTATGGATAAAGTATATGTGGAAAAACATTCAACTAAACCAACCTTATAAACTAATTATATGGTTGAAAACATTATAATCCTAGAGAATTATGAACCCTTCAGGCTCCCATTTCATCCATATGGTGTTGGTAACTATAACTCCCATAGGCCTAATTTTTTAGAAGGTTTTAATTTTACTATCAAAGTCCACCATGTTGGCATGGTAGAAGCCTTGAGGCATAAATAAAATACTAATAAATAACCTAACTATATACCCCTCCATAAAATCAATTGATGACTGATTATGAAGGTGGAAATGTGTTTTAGACACTAGGTTAAATAATGAAAACATTAACCTTAAACTTATCCTAAAAATGTTTTAAGAAAGAATTAATTTTTTGAAATAGGACACTATACATATAACATTAGTTTTGAGGAACAACAAAGAATCCTAAAACTTGGATCTTCTATCTCCCCTAAGGAGGAAGAGGACCATAAAAATATTCTCACCAAGTTTTCACAAGATTTTACTTTCCATTACTTAGATAGGACATGATATACAAAAATTATCATGCCTTATAATTAATACTATTGTTATCATAAAAAAAATCATGAATGGGGTGAGATACCTTGTGCTAAGGCTTAATAGTATAATAGATAATGAAAATGAGAAGATTATAAATTTAGGGCTAATTAGTTAGTCCTATATTTGTTGATGGAATATTTTGATAATGGAACCTTTAGGTTGTGCACCCTAGAGATAAATTAATTTGGTAAATCTATGAGCTCTTAGCTATGATTTCGTATGATAAAATAAAAAAATCCACTTTATCACCTCATTCTACAATTTTATATCACTTGAACCCCCTTTATAAAAATATCTCAAAATCAACATGATATTTAATTTTTATCTTTTTTTTAATGAACCTGTGCACTTTATTCCAATATTTTTTTTTGAAAATTTTGAAAATCTAGAATAGAACGTATTCTATAAGCTTGTCCATTAAAAAATCCCATTTTATGATTATCTATAAACAAACACGCTAACATTCTCAAACTAATCAAAAGTACACATCTATCTTGGTCCTAGGTGATGAGACCTTGCATCTTACTAGTTGCATGGGGCAAAAATTTAGGGATAAGAGCCCTCCAAATAAGAGAGAGAAGAGAGACATTAAAAAAACTCAAGCTTATAAAAAAAAAATTATACAACTTTCTTCCTTTGTTAATCCTTAGTTTTGATCCATCACGCATAACTAGATGTGTGGGATTAACATTGGATGGAGATTCCCTTGCCTAGATACTTGGGTAATGAGCCCATACATCTTCTTAGTTACATGAGACTAAGTGTAATGGGTCAAAAAATCAAATAAAGAGCAAAATAAAATATAAAAAGTATCCAAGAAGGAACAAAATTCCAAATGTATCTTATTTAGATGTCTATGTTAAAAGGAGAAGCTCGTCCCTCTTATCAAATTTGTCATGGTTGGACATATTTCAATTTAATTCTAGATGAAGGTAACAAAGCAAGTCTTTTATAATCCTAGTGATAAGTACAATCATTCACTTTACTCTTAAGGATTAGGTCAACCACTTACTCCTTGTAAATTTTCATATGTAATTTTCCACTTGCATTATATCATATATCCATATCCCCTTTATTCCCCTACTATAAATTTAAATTCATTTGATTTTTATTTGATATGGTAAACACTGGGTTTTAAAGGGACCTAGAGTTACAAGAGTGTATTACATATGTTTAACCAGGCTAACTAGGTCTAAGAAACCAAAAACCAAAAAAGAGTACTAAGAGGGGAAACAAAAAAAAGAAAAACTAGTAGAACTAGGAAAAAATTCCCTCCTGAGGGTCTTCAACTTTAGAATTGTCCTTTATTAGGATGGCCAGTTCATCCTTTAAAACTTTGGCTTGGGTAAAATTTTTAAGACCTTCAACTACTTCACCAAACAGGATAATTTTGGGACACTTTTTACCTTTTACATCTAGAGGGGATAGTTTGGGGAGGACTCATTTGGGGGAGCTTGGAGGGGGATTTCAAAACATTTGGAGAAGTCATAAAAGGGTTTTGAGGGGGATAAATAGAGTGACCAAAGGACTGGACAATTACTTCAACCTGTTTATGTAATGTATTCCAATCTTAGATAAGTTTGGCTAAGCTAAAACTAGATTTTTGCACCTTAGAGTTAATGTTTTCTAGTAGCCATGTGTTTATTTATAACTCCTTCATAATCTTGGCCTTCCCTTTTTAGTCAAATTTTTCATGGGTCCCTATTTCAATTGGTTTTAGTTTGGGAATGAACAAAAATTTGAGAGGGAGGTCATTTAGGGGGGACTATGATAAACTATTTTGGGGGTTACAATTGGATGGTTGGTGGGATCCCTCAGTAGGATATTTCTAAGGGGATTCCTCCTCCCTAGAGGAATCCCCATGGTGGGGGGACCTCTCAACCTAATAAGGCTAGGTCATGCTTAACAAGGAGGAGGATCGGGTCTTTATGTATAGTGAGATTGGTATCGTTAACTTAGTAAAGCAAGGCAATGATCTCAAAGGAATTAAATAAGAAATAGGGTATACTAATCTTATACGCAATGAAATTATTTCGAAGTAGGAAATGGTGAATGAAGATTAGTGTATATTTACCTTCCAATGTCATATATCACATGATCTGAATGCAAATTTATGGCTAGTAACATGGGAGGTCAGCCTGAAAGAACCCTTTCTTGTCTATCTACATGAAATCATTTGTTATAAAGAATCATTGTAGGGAATCTTACTTTTTTTACTATTCCTTGAATTATTTAGCACGTGTGCATGACATGCTAGTGTCATCACTGATGAACTCCTCCTATACATTGATGGTAATGCTATACATGGAAACTTTTCACTTTGTCCAAGCTACCATGAAGTCTCAGGAAATCTTGGTATTATGTTCATTGACCCATTACATAAATTATATGAGGCCCTTATTTTTAATCTTATTACAAACTTTCTTTTTCTCACAGATCTCCTTTCATGATGTTGGTTCCAATTTATCCATATTGCCACCAATGGGGACCAATAATGCAGAGTTGAACTGGAAGAGATAAAGCTTGTAGATGAGGTAAGGTGAGAAAGATAGAAATGGGTGGGATGTCCTACTGTGAGCTCATAAATATAATTAAGACCCATTATTTTCAAATGATTATAGATCAAGTTGATTAAGATCCAACCTATCATTGTGAGATCATGCACATGTGGGGAGATGTATTTTTCAATCTGCATTGGTACTTTCATTATGGATGGTGTTAAGGACATTGAAATTAATTTATTATGTGAATGAATTTAATTTATTATTACCTCAAAAATAGTTATTAACATATTTTTATTTTGTTAACCATCTATCACATTAAATTTTCATACATTATGTTATCATGTTTCAATTTATAAGTTTATCTATAACATTAAAAAAATAGAGATACATAGAATTTCATCACATTTCTAGTTATCTAAGCTGAATAAATTAGAAAACATACACAACATTATGAGAAAGAATAATACGAGGTGCTATACAATGTTAAAACCAAAATGGGGCAAGTTCCCTGTGTGTGTGTGTGTGTGTGTGTGTGTGTGTGTGTAGAATTTTATATACATTAATATAATTGTATAATCTCCTATGTAGATGGAAAGTGAGTCTCATAATCTAAAAATATAAAAAACACAAAGCAAGGTCCTATATCACCCCAAAATTGAGCTAATATAGAGATTGAGGATCCAAGACTCATGTTTCTCCTCCTCTTATAAGGATGATGGGGGATCTAACTCATAATCTTGTGTCATTGTTAGCTCAGGCCCACCTAGGAGTTTGTCCTTCCCACTATCTATAGGCTAAAATAAGCCCATCCACCTTTTTTAATAATAATTTTACTAAGATTTTTCCCCTAAGACTCTAGTGACATCACCCTCTCCTAAAAACCAATTTTATTTTCCCTTTATATGATAAATTCATATTATCTATGATAAGCAGGGAAAAATAAATTGATGTACTAGCCCACACCAATAGAAAGACCCATATGGGTCAAGAGTTGATATATCAAAATTATGATACTCATGTAAAACAAGTTTATGAGGGTGTCTTTGATCATTCGTCTCTAATTTGTGTCCAAAGTTTCACACAGACACACATTATATTATGAAGGAAGTGAAAAGAAAACTAAATAAATTGGAAAGTAATGTTGTGAAGGAAGTGAAAACAAAATAAAGAACTATCTTACTCGGGTCCCCCACTTGCCAATAAATATCTAAGTCCTTATTTAAGCACATATTGATCTTCTTCTCTCCTTTAATTGGTTACTCTTTAATAATGGGATAGTCACCCCCTCGAGCTCCTTGGTCACCTCCCCATCTAAATATTTACTCTTGTTGTTGCTACAAAGGTCCATATTTGGTGGTGGTAACAAAAATATATGTTGTGGCTATTTGAAATAATGATGAGCACCCATTAGTGTTGCAATCTATGCAACACCCCATAAACCTTCCATAGGCTACTATCTAATGTAACAACCCCATTGGGTTTTACCACAATATGTTAATAATATATATTTTAAAATTAAATACACACATTCAACATATAGAATTCACCATGAAAAACATAACTCTTGATATTTAACTAATTATATTAATTTAGTTAACCATCAAGGTTATATATAATCCACTTAGCTAAGGATCACCATGAACAAATATACAAATCATGAATAATATCGAATAACCATAAATACTACATCACATCATAAATGAAATAGTACACTTTCAAACATAGTTGACACATCATTATAGCCTCTATTCTATAAGCATAATGAATAAAAATTTACAATTTTCAATAATACATAATAATATCAATAATGATAAATACATGATATAAATATCCTCTGAGCAGAGTCTCCATGACTCAAGTATCAAAACGTAAAATTAAGTGTAGTCTCAAGTATAATACTCCAATGGGGAGTGAGATCATCATTTGAGAATGTTTTCACACCAACCATGGACCATATATCCTTCACACTATCTCCCAAACAAGGGGATGTCCCTCCCTTCATAGATGGGTACATAATGACAGTGTGAGAATATAGAGTAACAAACCAGAACTTATGTGTTGAAGATATCTACTAGATAATGTGTACCATAAAGAAATCAGTTCTAATATGATATCTCACAAATATGAAAACCATATCAACATATGAAATATCAATGTTTAAACAAACATTACTTTAGCCAAAGTTTTCAATAATAAATGATCTCTAGTATCAATCAAATTCATACACACCACTTTATCAGATTACACCTTATCCTACATTGATGGTGCTAATTAAGTCAATGTAATTTATCCACTACTTAATTAGGGTCATGAATATGAGATTTGGTAAAATGTATAATATTATAAAAACCAATATATTCATTCATAATATTTCACTTTATCTAATTACATTTAAGCTAAGTAAAAAAATATCATTTGCATTCATTTAGTTCATCAAATGAAGTGAATGGAATCAAAACATCTAATTTATTTCAAATAATAAATGGAATACATAAACATTCCTCAATAGCATACTATATGGGTAATGTTTATCTAGATCCCTAGTTGCTTTAACCATTAAGAAACTTATAACATTATTTCTCCATGAAATAATATTATAATCGTAGATAATTAAATTTTTCATATTCCACATTTAATAAAAACTAGTTTCAAAAGATACCATGTTTTTATATTTAACTCTTAAGTACAATCTTCTAATGTTTATATAATTAACCAAATATAAACAGGGATCTATTACTCATTATTTATTAAAATAATATTTATATAAATCATTTATACACCTCATGGTAATAATTCATAACATAGTTGAGTATATATAATATATGTATATATAACTAGTATAATCCAATCTAATTTAATAGAGTCCCGAACTGTATGTTTTACCAATATATATATATATATATATATATATATATATATATATATATATATATATATAAACTTTGATGTATTTACAATACCATACATCTACCATTTTTATGTAGTATACTACTTAGATGACATCCACTATTCAATATCAGATCATTCCAAGTCAAAATGCCAATTTTGCACTTAGGTGCTCTGCATTGCTATTTTATATCAAATTTATTTTACAGGACATGTGCCTTTGTTATTTTGTGTTGAAAACATCCTAAATGGGATAACATATCTAATGTATATGAAATCATATTCTAACTCCAATCCAATCAAATCTTGGGCCAATAATAAGGCATTATGATCAATTTGAG
>JARHVA010003931.1:742500-745000 GCA_037957365.1 Torreya grandis
ATCTAGTCATATACATATGCTCAACTTCCACACACTAACATTCTAGAAAATGAGACACAAAATCCACTACAACTATGTTGATTCCTTTTATATAAATAGAATGGTCTAAGCTCAGCCATGAGTTTTGTTACTCCTAGATATCCTAAATATGTGGCATTGTGCAGTTATTTTAGCATTGTGATACTCAAATTCTTTGTATTAGGTATATACATCCTACTGTTATACCATAATAGACCATCATTTTCTACCCTAAAACCATTATACCTAGGATTCTAAGCATTCTCAGATAACACTTTTCTTATTTTATCATATAATTCATCTCATGGTGAGAATTTGATCACTTATTCCATGAAAGTACTTCTAATAGTATCCATGACTGCTATGTACCTTCTATAGCTTAGGGCATTAGCTACACTATTATCCTTGAATTTGATATAGTTAATATTGAACTCATAGTCAGACATGAATTTTAACCATCTCCTTTGATGAACATTCAAATTTGGTTGGGTGAAGGTGTATATGAGTCCCAAGTTATTAGTCTTGAGCTCAAATGGTTTTATCAATAGATAATACCTCAACTTTCAATGCATGCATAATTGCCATAAGTTATAGGTTATTATGGGAATAATTCACCTCAAAAGGCTCTAATTTCATATACTCATAGGCTAGCAATGAACCATATTGCATAAGAACTCTTCCAAGTCCATCCTCAAATGCATCGATGATTACTGAGATATGACCATTAGGGTTATGAACTCTTAGCATTGGTGTCAATGTAAGACTATTTTTTAGTTCTTGAAAAGATACCTCACACTTATTTGACCACTTGAAACTTTAATTCTTCTTTTTAAGAGAGGTGACCAGATTAGCTATCTTAGAGAAATTTAGAATGGATTTCTTATAGTAGCCCACTAGTCCCATGAAACTTCTTACCTCATGTACATTCCTTGGTACCAGCCACTCCATAATGTCTTTTATCTTTGTTGGATCTACTAAAATACCATCCACATAGATAATATGTCCTAGATACTATACTTTATTTTTTTAAATACGAACTTAGACAACTTTCCATACAAATTTATGATTCCACAAATGTTACAAAACTAGATTTAGATGTTATAAGTGTTCTTCCTCATCCTTATAATAAATGAGGATGTTATCAAGAAAGACTAATAAAAAATAATCTAGGTAATCTCTAAACACATTATTCATAGGATTCATAAATTTTCATAGAGCATTCATCTATCTAAATGGTAACACTTTGAATTCTTAGTGCCCATAATGAGTCTTGAATATTGTCTTTAGAGTCTCCTCTTCATGTATCCTTAACTAATGATACCTTACTCTAATATCAATTTTATAAAATACTATGTCCCCTCACATTTGATCAAAGATATAATCCATGTGTGGAAGTATATATCTATTATTTATCACTAACTTATTTAACATTCCATTGTTTATACATAGGTGAAGAGTGTTATCCTTCTTCTTGATGAAGACGACTAGATCACACCATGGTTACATGCTAGGTCGAATTGGACCTTTTAATAACTCATAAATTTTTGCCTTTAACTTAATCGATTAAGTAATTATCATCATGTATGGTGCCTTAGACTACAGTTCTAACTTAGGTATGATATCAATAATAAAATCAAACATGTGTTTGGGTGACAATCCTGATAATTCTTTCAAAAACACATCATGTATGTTTTTCATAAAATGATATTCTTCAATAGATAGTTCCATGTATTTTTCATCTCATTTATCTTAATGATAAATAACTATCATTCCTTTGAGATTTATTGAGTTGAATTATATAAATATGCCTTACCTTCAAATCCCTTCTTCAACACTTAATCCATGGTAGACAGATCATGCACATATACTTCATTACATATTTGGGGTTTGAATCCCATGATGAATTTCCTAATTTTAAACCTCTCATTTGCATAGTAATAAGGTACATACTTAATAATCTTGGTAAATTACTCTAATTATTCATTAAATAATAAATCCCATTACTTAATATTCTATAAATTTGGATGTTTTTGGTTGAAGTACAATTTTGGAAGCCATCATGGATTAAACATTGTAAATGAGTAAAGAGTTTTAAACACATGCATGAATTCAAAATAAAGATGAGAAAAGAAAAAAGTGAAGTTAAATCCAATAAAATGAAATGTTCTAATTGATAGTCAATAAAAAAATAAATCCAATAATGAATATATATTTAACCTAGAATTTTAAACACCTTTGCATTTTCAAATATTATATGATTTGTAGGATTATGTGTAGGATGATTTAGATCACCAACACATAAGTAGATGTAGGGAATGTATTAGTGCACTCTCTTCATTTCATGGATAGTTATATTTTGAATTTGTCTTAATGTTTTAATTATCAATGACCATTAAAAATTACTTTCTTATGACTAATCTCATGGAATAATCTCTTGGCTGATCATTTAACTTAGACACAAATGAAATTATAAATCCCACTA
>JARHVA010003931.1:747500-760000 GCA_037957365.1 Torreya grandis
TCCTTCTAATTTTATACTATAGTAGTTTGAAAAAATAATATGTTTTTTATTTTAAAAAGAAATTAGGGTTTTGAGATTTTTTTTGGGATCAGATATATTACAAGAATAATAAGAAAAAATATGATCAATATTATCTCTAAAAATGTCACCAACTCCAAAAAGTCTGAAATGCATTTGGAATTCTTATCAAAAATAAACTTAACAAATTATTTTTAAGAGATTCAAAATTGTGAAGTTAAAATCAAATACATCCAACTAAGTCCTTGGGCCATATGAACACTAATAACTACATTTAAAATAAAAGTGTTTGTGACATTCCCAAGGTCCAATTAAGCATTATTGTAATTTAATATAAATTATAAATTATTCAAAGAATGTATTCTATCAAACATATTGATCTTTAACACATTCAACATTATAGGGAATGGAGTTTATTGTACTATCCTAGATATAGGTGGTGGTGGATCAGCTTGGTCTCTTGATTTCCCCCTAATGAGTGGAACAAAACATATAAAAAGATAAATGTTTTGTGAAGGAGTTAGTGAGTGTTTGTCTCTTAGATCCTATAGACCCCATATTTTATGTTTGTATTGAATTATGAAGTGTGAATGAAACCAAAATTGCATTGATTATTTTGAAAAAGAATTATTTGTTTGGACTTTATTTTTTTATTAGTAAATGGATTATTTTATTATATAAAAAAAATTAAATATAATAGTTTATTGAACAAATAATCTTTATTTGATAGGAAAAAGTAGTATTATCCTACTAATAATCAAAATTTAGAATTTTTTATTGTTTAGAATTACATTTAATGAATCTAAATTAATAAAATATACACATTATACATCTATTCTATACAAGAGAATCTAATCCAATGACTTATCACATTATAAATTATTTACAATATAGTAATAATATAGTTAATTAAAAAGTTTGAATTTGATTTATGAAAAACCTTAGAATGTTCACTCTATATTGTTAAGCTTTTAGGTCTATCACACTACTCATCACTACAAATATATGTAGGATATATATTTTTTTGCATTAATTATTGATTTGATCGATGATTTGCCCTCTAAGTAGTAAGGGGGTACCTTTTATTTAATAATCACTGCCTCTATCTCTACATCTACATATGTAGAGAAATATGGAGCTAGCGATCACAACCATGGAATCAAAGCAGGTGATAAAATTCATCTTAAAGGTATTCCATGAGGTAGTGCTAATGAATATGATTCTCCATTACTTGATGTTATTCTAAATATGCACAAATTTGACAAAGCATGTGACTTATTTGATTTTTTTCTTTAATTATGTATTTTTTTGGTCGAGACCCTCCAAAGAGAATTCTAAAGCAATGGGTTCACAACCACTAGCAAGGGCATGGGATCCAAAACCTTAAAAAAGGATTCTTTTTTTGATTTTCTAACCTAGAACACTGTAAAGCTATTGCTAACCATGGGCCTTGGTTCATCCACAACACTGTAGTCATGTTTTCTCACTAGACTTTGAGAGTTTCAAGTCTTTGAGCACACAAAACTTAAAGTTCCTATCTGGTTCAATTTCCTTGCTTGACACACTCTTTCTAGGGTTTTATTGACTAGCTCATGAAACCCATAAGATGCTTTATCTACCATGAGCAGACTAAATTTTATATAGCTCATCCTCAGAATAGGGTTTGTGTGGAGGTTAATTTGTCCCATGATTTGAAATATTTAATTGATATACAAATTGTCTCTAACCATTTTTCTCATCATGTTTTGTATATCAACTTAACAAAAACTTGATTTTGGTGTCAATCCTTATACCACATGACATCAATTACAACTTCATATTATACTCTTAAAATTTACTTCATATGCAATCATTGACATCTAATTAAAAATAATTAAAACATTGTTACTCATAAACATTATTATATGCCTTCCTAAACTCCAAAAAAAACTTTAATAATATATAAAAAGAGCATAGTATAAATGTAACATAAAGAAATAAAATTATTACAAAACTATTTACACACATTCTTTCCTTATTTTGCTACTAAATTCTATAGACGTGTAAATTTATGAGTTTAAATGTTATGAAAATATAGGTTAGTGTTCACATTAATAGGTGAGAAATAAAAATATTATGAGTATTAATATATGAATTGTTAATTATGTATGAAATATAGTGAGTTGTTAATACAATTTATATAGAGATATTGGGAAACACATAATAGGATATAGATAATACAAATTTGTGAAATTGTCTTTGAATTTTAGTGATAAGGGAAGTTAATGACTGAGAAACCTCATATTTTATTAGAGTTCATAAATTTATATAATTATAACTCTCTCAACTAACAAATATTGAATATAACTGACTGATTAAAAACACTTCTATATTTTAATCTTTAAATCTACTAAAATATAAGACCATTTCTACTTATACATTAGGAAATTTAAATAACCATCATACGCAAACATTTTTTTTGGTGTTTTCAACATCAAAAATAGCGGAAGGTCTTCAATCAATTCAGAGTGATTCCCATCGCGAGGTTGCACAAATGAATCTCAAGTTAATATTTTGATGCACTAGTGAAATCCCCTAGTGATGGATCCCAGTTCACTATTAATTTGATGTCACAAATATCCTTGATATATATCACCTTCACTTCACTTAACCATTGAAAAATTGTCACCATGGTCTTCTTGAGCTCAATAAGTTTGTTTTCTATTACTTTATAATTACCATTTATTTATTAATATTAATATTATGATTTTATTTCTATCCATACCATATTTCCCTCAAATTAAAAGTCATTATCAATACCATAAGTATGTTTCATATAAATAGTGACATTTCATTTGTTGCTTTGGTTAATGGAAAAAATTTTAAAATTAAAGTTTCATTTTTAGGACCATTGAGAATATATGAATACTTGATTTTTTAGTGTTAAAAATAGATAATATGAATATACCCAACATAAATTTTCAATCCATAATAAATGAATAAAGAAGGCAACATGTTGTAAACTATCCACTCAATAATAACCTATAGAAATATTAAATTATGTTGTCTTTATAGAACACAAATGATGAAAGTATGAAAGTATTACTGATTTGAACATAATTTCATTTGAGATAATAAAACCTAATTCAATAGAAAAAATATAAACAATTAAAATATGTTTAACTAAAATGATGACATAATATTTCTCCTTTTGCCATTTACACTATTCTCATTGTTTAAAATACATCTAAATCTCATGTCAAGTTCTACAGAAGGGATATGTGTATTTTTAGTTGATAAAAATACTTTAATTCATTCCAATATGAATTGGAAAAGTATTTCACATATTACCAACAATTCACCCACTAGGATTGCATTTAAAGGAAGTTTAAAATGGTATCAAGTGCCTCTAATATTATTAATACTCACATATAATATGTATATCTCAAAATAAGGATATAAATAGATATAATTTTTTTTGTTAGAAGGTATTCTTATTATTAATTTTAATTAAAATATATCAAAATATAATATGGTTAAAATAATAAGGTAGTTGATTGATATTTATAATTTCATTTTACACATAAAAAAAAGAGTCAAATTTAAAATAACACAAAAAATTAGGAAATGACAATAATAATAAATTAGTGAACTTAAAATAACATCAAAATGTAGTGAAAATAACTAGGTATAAGCTATGTTTCTATAAGGATGTGGTGGATCATCCTTGGGAGGCTTGGTACTATGCATGCATCCAAAATTTACAAAGTACAACATTTCATGAAAAATATAATGGCAATGCAATGATCTCTGATAAAATATGATTAGACTTAGTCCTCTCCCTCTTGCTAGTCTTTTGCTTATTTTTTGGCTTCTGTTAATATTTAAAGTTTCATGTTCTAGTTACTTTTCCCTAAGTCTTAAAATCTCTCACACTATGGTGATACCATCACGAGGTCTATGTAACCATCCCGATAATTCTTTAAACCCTCCTAATGGTTCACAAAAACATTGAAATATTTTTTTTAACTAGTAAGTAATTTAAAAAATGTTGGCTACATAAAGTAGAAGTTTTTTCATCATTATTTAAAAATGATTTTTGATACTTTAGTTTTTACACGTTTTTTAGAATTTTGGTTGCATTTTTTATTATTTTCTTTAGAATTTGCCTCATTAAATTACTTGGTACACCTGTCATATTGATTATGTAAATGTAAACCACCTCCAAGTTAGCTCAAATAATCTCCCATAAATATTTAGTTAAATCCAAGTCATAATTTTAAAATACTTATTCAAAAAAATATTTTTTTCTTTCTCCTTGCATTAGAAAAATAGTTTTATCATCTTAGTTGCATTCACACTTTACCAATCTTAAATAAGAGTAGTATTCACATTTAATCTAAGGTTGATAGAATAAATTTACAATTATATACAATAAATAAAGAAAATTTTATTTTTAGTTTTCATAGAATACATTCTCATACAAAAATAATAACAACAAACTTACATCGATTAAAACTAGAAACCCAAAATTAAAAGTTTTACATCTAAAATTGTTTTACTTCATTTCATAGTAAATAAATTTATTTTAATAAATAAATTATAATTTCATACTTAAATTCATTAAATGGAATATCACTTAAATTTCGTGTAAATTTTATAAAATAATTGAAAACCCACAAACCTTCATATTAGCCTACATAAATGAAATGGATCTTGAACATCTTAAATTTACCTTACATATATAAAATATGAATGTTATATCTAATATTAATTTGAATAATTAATTCTTAACTAGGAATTTATATGGTCATTCCATTCATACCAAAATATAAAAATAAAATCATTCAATTTAGTTCATGTAGGCAAAATTCTACATCTCAAAAATCATAGAAAAATTAAAAGGAAACACTTGCATTGTTAGTTTAAATTTTAGTTTTCACTAGAATTACATTATTAAAATATCAAGGAAAGAACCAAGCATAAAAATAATTTTCACTTTATTTATTTCCAATCAATTTGTTTTCAACAAATAGTATAGTTTTCTTTTCATTTAGAAAAGCCTTATTGAAAATTGAAAACAATCCTAAATCAAAACCTTGTCCAAACAAAAACACGTATATACCTTGATTTAGAATTTAAAAATAACAATTAAAAACCCTAAAAATAAAATAATAACAAGATTCAAATTTCAAACAATGTTACTTCACTATTGTATGATATTTTTTGATGCAGCCAATATCCACAAAGTAGGAACCTTCCTTAGAGTACCCACTCATGTGCTAGAGAAAAATATTTAGTGGAAATTTGAACCTTTTCCTCTATTTTATGTTTGATTATAGACTCATAATATCTCATTAATTTTTCAAATGATATTTACTATCCATAACCAACCTATTATAGACAAATAAATCCCAATAGTCCTTCAACCAAACTTTGCCCAATTCCCTGAGCCTAGTATTGATGAATAACTCTATTATGATGTCAATATCTATTTTTAGGGTTATTTTAACTCTATAACTTAAAAATTCATCACTTTAAATGATAAATATGATGCAATTCAAATATATTGGTATCAACATGAACATCCTTTACAATCTATTGCTCAAAACCCTACTCATATAGCTCAACCTATGATGTAGAAAAAAAAAAGGCCAACCTTTTAGAGGCCATAAATTTTGACCCATACCACCGATTGAGATCTTCCCTGAACCAAAATTACCATATAAAAAATGTATATTCTGACCTAAGGTGAATTATCCCCTTAGATTTGATTTTGATATTTTTTTGAGGCCAAATATGATCATCAGAGTGTCTAAAATTAATGTTTAATGTTTTTTTGAAGAATTTTCTATTTTTATAAATTGTATATTTTTAGAAGTAGACATCAACTTCAGTTGATTTTTTTCTAATAGGATAATTTTAGTATTTAGGTTATTTGGATAAAATTTTGGAGTTTCACATGATTACATGTGAAACTTACTATAAATAGTAGCTATTACAAATAGACATTTCTTTAGATTTTTTTTTTTGAATTTTTGCTTGTCAACTCTAAATTATATGTTGAGAATTATTTAAGAATGGTTTGGGTTTTTAATTATTTTAAGTCATTCAATATGAAATAATTCCAAGTTATTTTTTTTATATCTTGGCCTATTGGTAATTTTATTATCTTGATAGTTTTTGGGTTTATTAACCTAACTAGTTAACCTTTCAATTCCTTCTCATTCAAATCTCTTTATCATTTCATACAAATAATTTGAACCCATATATCACTCATCCCATTATCCTTTCATTGTGTCTTAGCTAGACCTCAAAAATTTGAGTATAGAAAGGTTAGCATGTTTTTTTATGCATGTAATATTTTTTTTAACCTGATGTTAAAGGCTTCTCTTTTTATGTAATCATATTTTCATTTATTTCATCCTCATTTATAATCTCTTCCAATTAGATTTTGTGTTTATATATACCCCCTAAATATGTTTGGTTAAGAGTTTGAGATAACCTTGGACATTGAAACTTATAGAACGAACCTTCAACCTCTAGGTGAAACCTCCCTATTTACCTATAACAATAACTCCATAAAGAACATGGAAAATAAATTTCAAAACTCTTCCACTTACATCTTATAAATCAATTATATGGTAGTAATCCAATAACTTTGGGAGCCTTATAAAACAACCATTAACTACCCTGACTCTAAAAACATGACCCTCACTAGTAGAAGAGGTATATACACCCAAATTGCAATTAGACCGCACAATAGTTAATAATTCCCAAACATAGAAATCATGTCAAAGTTTGATTAATTTATTGAAACAATATGCTTTCTATAGGGTGGGATCAATAGGTTAAAATTACCCCCACCTCCGTATAACTCTAACTAAAATACCTATACGATTCTTTTTTAGTTCATGATGACTCCTCCCAAGCCATATAACATAGATAAATTAACTACATGGTAGCAATCATTTCTTCTTGAGGCCCCCATAAGAGTGGTTTTCAATCCTAACACTAATGCTTAATCAAAATAGCTCATATCCACCTTAGTGGGAAGTATTCAAGACCTAGAGAGTAAATTTATTTCCTCTAAAATCTAATTATTTAAACTAAGAAATGATTTATAACCTCCAAGACTAAGGTCATTACTTATTTATTCCCATTTCTATATTAACCCATTAACCTCTACAATACCAACCTAACCTACCTTTCCCTGGATATATAACAAGCCAAAACACTAGGGAGATACTTAGTCATGGAGTTCCCAAACTTATAGCTTCAAACATCCTTACTTTTTATCAAACCCATAATCAATTTCCTATTGGATATTCTTTCTCATACACTCATTTCAACAATGTGACAACCAACATGTTACCACTCTTTATTCATATTAGATATATACTAGCTAATGTGTCACCTGCGTATGCTCCACCATTGAAATATCCAAAATGTGATCCTTGTTTCAACTACTTACCACCATATTAAAATATGTTCTTCAAGTCCACTCAACTAGATAAACAATTCCTAGCAATACTATTCTTCATTTTCTCAACCCACATATTCTCCTTCTAGTGGTTTTGTACCCACTTTTTATCCTACTCCTCTCCCACAAACTCATTCTATAATTCCTTTATATTTCTTTTCCATGAGAGCCTATTAAAAATACTTTAATGAAAACCTAGATCATAAAATAGAGGAGTCATCACATTATGCCCTTTACATGAAAACCTAAGTGTAAAGGAGACATAGATTTCAAATGCACATGCAAAAGTGGTTATCAAATTAATTTTACCTTGGAATGGAATATTTATTAAAAGATTCATAAATTATTTTGAGGGAATTACAATATATTTATGTTATTAGCTTCTTAATGCCTCCATTTTTTCCTTCTATTATCTCATGGCTGAGTTCTTCAAGGCATTTGACATGATTAAGTTGCTCAAAACTATCATACCAAAGTTATTGTAAATTAATCAATAATTGAATGAATTTATTATTCATTTTATTATGAGATGGTATCAAGTATTTTATTACTCCACCAATGTGCAACATATGGACTAGGAGAGTTATGTGATCTCTCTTTACACTCTCAATAAGGAAATGAGGAAAGATATTTAGAATTTACGTTATATGTCTTATGAAGAAGCACTTGAAATCCCTCTTATAATATATCAATATGTCATACATATTGGACATAATACTCAAATATCCAAGGGGTGGTTCAAATCCCATTAATAAAATAATGGGGTTTATAAAAATTAAAATAAAAAAACCCCAAAAACTATGACCCAAAGGTTTTAAACTAAGACCAAAGCACCCCTAAAGTTGGTGTGAAGGATCATACTCAAAGATAAACATGATAAATAAAAAAACAATCATCCCATGAATAATAATAATGTCAATAAATATAATGGAGATACGAGGAACCAAAAAAACTCCACTAATAGATCATATGGTATATTTCATCCATCCTTGAGCTTAAGATAAATAATTTCAAAATTTAATTTCAAAATCATTTTCAAAATGTTGACCAAAACCTTCAATTTATGAATAAGTGGATTTTACAAAATAACAACCAAAAAATAATTGTTGAATAAAACCAAAACCAAAGGCCTACATTTTATGATCCCAATGTATATTTTATTTTCCATAGAGTTGTTGTTCATGATCCTCATGCCTATAATGAGTGCAAAATTTTTATCCAAAGACTCCTTGAAAACCAACAATAAATATTAAGAGGCATGTTCCTATGGAGTTCTAAATTAAAGCCCCAAAACTTCATCAATGAGTCTTATGTCACCTCAAAACACCAATTTTCATATATGTCAACTCTTATTTCCTAATCACCAATAACTCAATGTCCAAAAGCTACCATAAGGCAACCCAATTATCCCACCCTTTCTATATATAACCCATGATGTTGAAGCTTCCAATTTTATGCCAAGTAATCCCTATGTGGCTCTCTAACTAGGGCCTTAAGGAAATAATATAATGATAGGTGTTGTTTAGGTAGGAATTAATGAGGATTCAAACATCATCACATGTACAAGGGAATGCCAACCCACAATCTCCCATTTACTCAAACATTTTGGAAACTAAAATTCAAAACAACCCTAGACCCATGGGAAACTATAAATTAGTTTTCAATATTATGAATAAATTCTCCCACATATCCTTTATGGAAATTCTCAAAAACTCTCATGTTTATTACTCGACATTGCTTGATGCACTGAGATTGGGGCATTTATCACCATGCCTCCTGATTAGTCCCAAACAAACCACATAGACATAGATATGTATCCACTAGATTAAAACTCAATACACATGATTTATTTATTTTATCTTAAGAACCTTTATTTATAATTTGATATGATTAAGAGAGGGCGTACAACTATGTATTTACAATTCTAAATCTACAACAATTATTTCAAGAAAGCAATGGTTGATTTTGGGGTGGCTACTAATATAGTATTTTTTATTTTATCCAAAATCATGGATATGGATAGACCAAATTATAAATAAATAGAAATACATGTTGAGGCTATGATAGCTTCAATTCTACTTGGATTGGGACCATTATAATTCTTTGTACTTTGGGTCCCAATACTATGCTAATAGAGTTCTATGTAATATATAGAAACACAAATTATAACATGATCCTAGAAAGACCTTAGATCGACATGACTAAGTAAATACATTCTATTATGTTTCAATAAATTAGGATATTACTTATGGGAAAGGTTTTTGTTGTTCATGGTGACCTAAAGCCATTCAACACACATATATCAGACTTGAATAAAATAATAGGGATTCACATCGATTATCATTTGTCTACTAATTGTGTGGTAAATACCCCTTCATAGGCCAAAGAAAAAGGGCCCACAAAAACCATGATATGTACCTTGATATCAAATTTTGCTAGCCATAAAGCCTTGATATGTGAAAAACATGAGGAAACAGGTGTTAGATTTATGGATAAAGTATATGTGTAAAAAAATTCAACAAAACCAACCATCTCAACTAATTGTATCATTAATAACATTATAATTCTATTGAATTATGAACCCATTAGGCTCCTATTTCATCCATATGGCATTGGTACCTACAATTTGCATAGGCCTATTTATTTAGAGGTTTTTGATTCTACTATCAAAGTCCACCATGTTGGCATGGTAGAAGCCTTGATGCATAAATAAAATAATAATAATAAATAACCTAACTATATTCCCCTCCATACAATCAATAGATGACTCATTATGAAGGTGGAAATGTGTTTTAGACACTATGTTAAATAATGAAAACATTAACCTTAAACTTATCCTAAAAATCTTTGAAGAAAGAATTAATTTTTTGAACTATGACACTACAGATATAATTAGTTTTGAGGAACAAAAAAAAATGCTAAAACTTGGATCTTCTCTCTCCCCTAACGAGGAAGAGGGCCATAAAAATATTCTCACCAAGTTTTCACAAGATTTTACATTGCCTTACTTGGATATGATATGATATAAACAAATAATCATGTCTTTTAATTAATACTATTGTTATTGTAAAAAAATTCATGAATGGGGTAAGATACCTTGTTCTAAGGCTTGATAGTATAATAGATAAGGAAAATGAGAAGGTTGTAAATTTAGGCCTAATTAGTTAGGCAAATATTTGTTGATGGAATATTTTGATAATGTAACCCTTAGGTTGTGCACCCTAGAGGTAAATGAATTTGGTGAATAAATGAGCTCTTTGCACCTCATATTTTTCTTCATATATACCTTGAATTTCATATTATCCTCTCTACATTAATAAGAAATCCATTTTCATTTGTGTTAGTTTACATTTTAGTTTTTTTGTTTGGTTATTTCTTAGCTATGATTTCATATGAAAAAATAATTAAAATTCACTATATTGCCTCATTCTACCATTTTATATCACTTGAATCCCCTTTATAAAAATTTCTCAAAATCAACATCATATTTAATTTCTATCTTGTTTTTAATGAACATGTGCACCTTATTCTAATACACTTTCTTGAAAATTTAGAAAATATAGCCTACAACCTATTTTATAAGCTTGTCCATAAAAAAATCCCCTTTTATGATTACCTATAAACAAACACGTTAGCATTCTCAAACTAATCAAAATTATACATCTATCTTGGTCTTAGGTAATGAGACCTTGCATCTTACTAGTTGCATGGTGAAAAAATTCAGGGTTTAGAGCCCTCGTAAAAAAAGAGAGAAGAGATATATTACACAAACTCAAGCTTATAAAAATCAAAATTAAATTATACATCTTTCTTCCTTTGTTAATCCTTAGTTTTGATCCCTCACATATAATTAGATGTGTGGGATTAACATTGGATGGAGATTCCCTTACTTACCTAGGTTAAAACTTTAGTGATGAGCCCATGTATCTTCCTAGTTACATGAGACTAAGTTTAATGGGTAAAAAAATAAAATAAAGAGTGAAATAAAATATAAAAAGTGCCCAAGAAGGAACAAAATTCCAAAAATTTCTTGTCTAGATGTCTATGTTAAAAGGAGAATCTCATCCCTCTTATCAATTTTTTCATTGTTGGACATATTTCGATTTAATTCTAGATGAAGCTAACAAATCAAGTATTTTATAATCCTAGTGATAAGTACAATAATTATCTTTACTCTTAAGGATTAGGTCAACCCCTTATTCCTTGTAAAATTTTCATATGCAGTTTTCCACTTGCATTATATCATATATCCATATCCCTTTTATTCTCGTACTATAAATTTAAATTCATTTATTTTTTATTTGATATGGTAAACACTAGATTTTAAAGGGACCTAGAATTACAAGAGTGTATTACATAAGTTTAAACAAGCTAACTAGGGCTGACAAACCAAAAATCAAAATAGAGTACTAAGAGTGGAAACAAAAATAAGAAAAACTAGTAGAACTAGGAGGAAATTCCCTCCTGAGGGTTTTTAACTTTATCATTGTCCTTTTTTGGGATCTCCAATTTGTCCTTTCAAACATTTTCTTGGGTAAAATTTATAAGACCTTCAACTACTTCACCAAAGAGGATAATTTCAGGTCACTTTTTACCTTTTTCCTATAGAGGGGATAGTTTTGAGAGGACTACTTTGGGGGATATTAGGGGAGATTTAAAAACCTTAGGATAAGTTGTAATAATTTTATGAGGGGAATAAATAGAGTGAACAAAAGACTAGATAATTGCTTTAGCTTGTTTATGTAATGCATTCTAATCCTAGATATGTTTGGCTAATCTAAAACTAGCTTGTTACACCTTAGAGTTAAAGTTTTCTAGTAGCTGTGTGTTTATTTATAACTCCTTCATAATCATGGACTTCATAATCATGGACTTCCATTTCTTGTCAAATTTGGCATGGGTTCCTATTTCAATTGGTTTTGGTTTGGGAATGAATAATAACTTAAGAGTGAGGTCATTTTGGGGGACTATGATAAACTATTCTGGGGGTTATAATCGTATGGTTAGTGGGATCTCTTAG
>JARHVA010003931.1:765000-775000 GCA_037957365.1 Torreya grandis
ATAATTTGGCTAAAAAACACTAGAACACATTAAATGAGTTGAAATTGATATATTCAAGTGCCGATTTTTACCAGAGTATCATTAAATGGAGCAATGTAATTTATTGGCCAACTAACTTTGATAAGATCATTCCAAGTCAAAATACTAATTTTGCACCTAGGTACTTTAGATTGCTCTTTTATATCAAATTTATTTTACAAGACATGTGCCTTTGTTATTTTGTGTTGAAAACATCCTAAATGGGATAACATATCTAACATATCTGACATCATATTCTAATGCCAACCCAATCAAATCTTGGGCCAATAACAAGGCATTATGATCAATTTGAGTAATTTATGCACATAGTGCTTAATCATGCTTAAGAGCTAATTAAACAAAATTATAGACTAATTATGAATTTCATGGAAACTTGTTGAATACTTATTTTTATAAATGAATATTGAATATCTAGATCATTTGGCAAGATCGTTTCTTGGGAAGACATACCTAGGGCATAAATGCATAAAATATAAAGGTTAAACCCTCCCATGCCTCATCAATGCCTACCATGCCTCTTAAATGGCCCTCTATCCCAAATATTAATGAGCCTATTTTTAAATTTTTAATTACATAATTGGATTAATTCTTAGCCACACATCTCAATCTTGATGATGGATATCTCAAGTTGATTCTATCCATTTTAAAAAATCCATAAATAGGTGGCCTTGCCACATGAATTTTAAGCTTGACTTATGCAAATTTACCATGCCAAATCGATTCCAAAAAAATTTCACATGCCTTCCATGCCTCTTATATATATGTATGTGTGTGTCTATATATATATATATATATATACACACACACACACACATACATACATACATACATACATACATACATACATACATATATACATACATACATATACACATACATACATACATACATACATATACATACATAGATACATACACACACACACACACACACACATGTAAATATATATGTATGTATATGTGTATATATATACATACACACACACACACACACACACACACACACACACACACACATATATATATATATGTATGTGTGTGTGTGTGTGTGTGTGTATATGTATATACGTATATACATATATATATGTATATATATATATATGTATATGTATATGTATATGTATATGTATATGTATATGTGTGTGTGTGTATATATATATATACACAGATATACATACATACATATATATATATATATATATATATATATATATATATATATATACACATGTGTGTGTGTGTGTATGTATGTATCTATATATATATATGTATGTATGTATGTATATACATATATATATTATGTATATATACATACATACATATATACATATATATAGATATATATATATATATATATGTATATATATATATATATGTATATATATATATATATATATATATATAGACACACACACACACACACATATATATATATATGTATGTATGTATGTATGTATATACATATATATATATATCTATGTATGTATATATACATACATACATATATATATGTATGTATATATACATACATATACACACACACAGACACACACACACACACACACACACACACACACACACACACACACACACACATATGTATATAAAATTTGGTAAAACATACAGTTGGAGACTGTATTAAATTAGATTTGATTATACTAGTTATATAGACATATATTATATATACTCAACTATGTTATCCATTATTACCATGAGGTGTATAAATGCTTTCTATTAATATTATTTTAATAAACAATGAGTAATGGATCCTTGGTTATATTTGTTTAAGTATATGAACATTAGAAGATTGTATTGAAGAGTTAAATATAAAAACATGGTATGTTTTTAATTGGTTGTTATTATATGTGGAATATGAAAAATTTAACTGTCTAGGATTATAATATTATTTCATGGATACCAAATTTTATATATATATATTCTTTTATGTCTTTACAATACCATACATCTACCATATTGATGTAGTATACTCCTTAGATGACATCCTCTATTGAATATCTTAGAGTATTAAGTATACTCAATATATATGTGTAGACACCTAAATGTGGCCATTAATGACCTCCATTTAGGATTTTGACCAATTTCCATCAAAAGTGCATAATTTGTCTAAAAAACACTAAAACACATTAAATGAGTTGAAATTGATATATTCAAGTGCCGATTTTGACCAGAGTATCATTAAATGGGGCAATGTAATTTATGGGCCAACTAACTTTGATAAGATCATTCCAAGTCAAAATACTAATTTTGCAGTTGGGTAATTTGGATTGCTATTTTATATCAAATTTATTTTATAAGACATGTGCCTTTGTTATTTTTTGTTGAAAACATCCTAAATCAGATAACATATCTAATGTATCTAGCATCGTATTCTAGTTCTAACCCAATCAAATCTTGGGCCAATAACAAGGCATTATGATCAATTTGAGTAATTTATGCACATAGTACTTAATCATGCTTAAGAGCTAATTAAACCAAATTAGAGCCTTATTATGAATTTCATGGAAACTCATTGAATACTTATTTTTATAAATGAATATTGAATATCTACATCATTTGGTGACATCATTTCTCTGGAAGACATTCCTAGGGCATAAATGCATTGAATATCAAGGTTAACCCCTATCATGCCTCATCAATGTCTCCCATGCCTCTTAAATGCCGCTCTATCCCAAATATTAATTAGCCTATTTATGGAGTTTTAATTACATAATTGGATTGATTCTTAGCCACACATCTCAATCATGAAATGGATAGCTCAGGATTATTCTATGGATTTGCAAAAATCTAAAAATAGGAGGCCTTGCCACATGAATTTTAAGCTTGACTTGTGGAAATTTACCATGCCAAATTGATTCCAAAAAAATCTCACATGACAAAGTTATGATGCCAAAATACTAAATCGAAAGCCAAGTAAGGTGCCAAGGAGAGATGGAGGTAGTTAAGATTCCATTGATGTAGACTTCATGAGCACAAACCGAACAACCCAATACAACAAAGTATTTGCAGCATCCAAGGAAGGTGAAAGATTCTATTTTTTTCCTTACTTTTTAGTTGTGCTTTTCATTTTGTTTAATTAAGTTCATCCTCGTAACTAGGCAAGAAGGCATTAGTTTAGTGTGATTTTTATTTGATTTATCCACTAACACAATACTAATCTCCCCTTCATCGTCAAATTCCTACTTCACAATATGTATCTATTTATTTAAATAGTCCCATAACTATATCATAAAAAAAATGAACTCATATACTTGTTTTTATGAAACATATAGATGTCATAATTATTATTATTTTATCAAATTCCACTTAAAAATAAAAATATTAACATAACTGATTCAACATTCATACATTAACCAAATTTGAACACGCAACCTACTATGCCATTAGGGTTCATAATAAAATCTAGTTCATGTACAAAATCATTATGCACAATTATGTTTTAATAAAATAACAAAAACATAATTTTACCAAATAATTAAGAATTTATACATTTTAAACCTCTGTACCAGTCCCTCGATTGACTAATTAAAAGTTATTTACAATTCAAAATAAATCCAATGACACAATATGTAGTCACATCTAGTTTTATGCATAATTCATTGCTAACATAGTTTAAAACATAAACCTACCATAACTATTTATCAAAATCAAGTATATAAACTGCATAATTTTGAGTGTGCATCTACAGTCATTTTATTCTCATCCTATCCCTAGTACATAATATACTTAAAGTAAAATTGCCCCAATTTATATATATTAACCTATATGCATAACACAAGGGGTTATAACTAGGAGTATGGTTTACATTTCTTCATAGATATTTATCCATTCAAATCTATAAACAACATAACCCAAATGAAACCCAAACCTTCAATTCACCTTTATAATTAACATCAAAATGTTTTACGTACTCTCACTTATATAGTTTGATAGGTTTTAATACAATGTTATACATAAATGCATACCTACACAATCACCTTTTATGACCTTACGATAGATAATTCAAGTATATATATATATATATATATATATATATATATATATATATATATATATATATATATATATATATATATATATATATATATATATATATATAGTTTTATCTATATTTATAGTTATGAATATATATTTGTGTACATATTCTTAGACCGACTATTATATAGCAAAATTCATTATTTTATCTCGAGTCCAAAATAGGTATATAAACATTAATATCCAACACTATCTAATTTTAAAAACCATTTTAAAAATATCAAAATGAATATACATATATATATATATATATATATATATATATATATATATATATATATATATATATATATATATATATATATATATATATATATATACACACACACACACACACACACACACACACACACACACACACACACACACACACACACACACACACACACACACACACACACACACACACATATATATATAAACTTGAGCTACTATGTATATATCCATTTAGTATTACTTCTCAATATGAATTATTTTTTCAAATGTGGAGAGGATTTTAAGATTTAATGGAATCGTAAAAGTCATATTATTTATATGAATTTTTCCAAAAACACTTAGGTTACTTTGAGTCGATTATAGGGTTTTATGGAGGTCTAGCCTTCCACAAGGATCCAAATATAATCCAACTATTCTAGGATTAATAAAAGAAAACACAATGACCAAAATTAGAAAACTCATTCATATAACACACAAGAATTTAACTATTGGACCGACCTAGTAAAAGTATGTATGCCAAAGAAAGCCAAAAAAAATACTTCTCCTTCTACTTATTCACCACATTTTCTCATCCTATCTCATTTTTTATGTCCATCACGAGTCATCCCAATTCATAGTGCCCATTTTCTTCTTATCTTATTTTTATTCAGCCTCCTCACCACTATATACTGCCACTTCAACTAACTGATAAATATATGCCAAAAATGGCTCAATAAGACTCCCTATATTATTTCATTTTCCATCATGAAAATACCCATTAGAAACTCCATGTTTTTCCCAAATTATGCTTAAATCAAAGTAAATGAGTGGTTAGTAACCCTAATTACTTGAAGCTTTCCTTCTATTGATTAAAATAATCATAATATAATACTTAAAATAATTGCATGCCTTTAGACATAAGTTTCTATTTAAAAATAAATAAAAAATAATAAATCCTTTATGCCATGTCATGCATGTCCATCACCTTTGTCAATTCATCCTTCCTTACCAAGTCGACCATTCGACGAACTTAGAAATTCAATATATGCCAATGTATTCAAAGACCATAGTTTATGTTATTATGACCACCACTAAAAAAATTTCAACACACGATTTTTTATGCATTCAATCTTTTATAATTACATATAAAACAATGCTATTTATCATTCAATATTATAATATAATATAATAATAATAATAATAATAATAATATTTAATTATTATTGCCTATATGATTTAAATCAATAATGATGGAATCCATCTATACCTTTTTAATGCATACATTACATCAAAACATTACACCACCTGGCCATTTAAAATAAGGCAATAAAGTAAGAATAACATAAGCAATTTCACTCATTCAACCAAACAAAATTTATGTCAAATAAGATAAACTATGCATGATCACTAAGTTAGTCAATTCACCTACATAAACAACATGATCATTAATAGAAACTAAATTTATTGAAATCATAATAGAATGCAATATTCATTTAAATTTAAAACTAAACATACTATAACTATCTATCAATTAATACAATCATTAAATAAAAATGTAGTTGTGCAAGGGTTTCTAGATTTTTTCTGTATTGTCCCCCAACATCTACATCTAACCACACTCTTTGATGATGTTATCCCTCTATCAAAATCTAAGGGAAGATTATATCTTGCATCCACCTCATGAAAATGAATTTAGTTACCCCAAACCATCATCATATCCAAAATAATGTTTTATATCTATTCAACATGATCACAAAGTACAAAATATAAAAGTACCACTAACTCATGGAATTTAATCATATAATTCAAGTAACACAAACTATCCCATAATCAACATATGTCATCAAGCTTAATCAATTATTAGTTATTCAACTAATCAAACATAATAATCCATGGATTAAATAGGTTATCTAGCTTAAAGAAAAATAGGTATGTGACATCCTTCCACCTTAAAGTTGGTCATCATCTCAATGACATTTATTCAAACATAAGTTATGGATTTAAAACATTATTTAATAAAAATAATAAAATATACAATAACAAATCAAGCAAACAAATGTGGAAATAGCATGTAAAACTCATCATAGTTCTCCCAAGTGGAACTATCCTTAGAGTATTGGTCCCACAGAACCCTGCACTATGAAGATTCTCTATTATTCAAACAAAGTTTGTGAGTATCAATTACTCTTATTAGTTCTACCATGACCACCTCAATGCCTAATAATTTTGAAGGATTAACTATATACTTTCTAAACTAAGACACATGGAAGACATTATACAAAATAGCTTGATCTAGTGGTAATTCAAGCCTATATATCACAACTTTAACAAATTAAAAAACATCAAATGGTTCCACATATCTTAGTAAAAGTTTCACTAACTTCCTAAATTTAATCAATATTTTTTAGGCTTAACCCATAAAACCACTTTATCACCTTCAAAAAATTACCCAGTTGTTTTCTTCATATTAGCATAACTTTTATGTCTATCATTGGTCTTAGCCAACCTCAAAATGATTATTCTAACTTGCTCTTCCATTTCCAAAAGCATCTCATGTCAAAAGACTACCATGTCTTATAACCTATCCCAAATAACTATTATTTTACACTTCATTCCATACAACACCTTAAATGGAAACATATTCAATGTTGATTGGTATGAGTTATTGTAAACAAACTCAACTAATGGAAAATACTCTTCCCACTTGTATTATTGATTCATGAAATACATAAAAAGGAGATCTTCTAAAATTTGATTAACTCACTTTGTCAAATGTCCATCAGTTTGTGGGTGATATGCAATGCCAAAGTGCAACTCAGTACCCAGAGTTAAATTCAAAGTCAACCAAAATCTAGATGTGATCTTTAGATCATGATTTAAAATTATATTTTCTATAAAATCATGTAATTGATACACTTCATGAATCTATTCACAAGTGTAGGTACATCATCTATCATATTATTTCATATGAATTGATCTACCTTGGTTAGTTTTTCAGCTATTACAAAGATCATGTAATGATTGTTCTGAGATAACAATAACCCTTAGATAAATCTATACTGATCACCTTCCACTTCCATTATGGTATGTCATTTGGATATAACAATCTAGTCAGATACACATGCTCAACTTCCACACACTAACATTCTAGACAATGAGACACAAAATCCACTACAACTCTCTTGATTCATTTTATATAAATAGAGTGGTCAAAGCTCAGTCATGAGTTTGGTTACTCCTAGATATCCTAGATATATGGCATTGTGTAGTTATTTTAGCATTGTGCTACTCAAATTCTCTATATTAGTTATATACATCCTACCATTGTACCATAATAGACCATCATTCTCTATCCTAAAACCCTTATACTTAGGATTCTAAGCATTCTCAGACAACACTTTTCTTATTTGATCATAGAATTCATCTCATGGTGAGAATTTGATCACTTGTTCCCTAAAAGTACTTTTAATAGATCCATGACTGCTATGTACCTCTTGCAACTTAGGGTGTCAGCTAAACTATTATCTTTGCATTTGATATAGTTAATATTGAACTCATAGTTAGACATTAATTTTAACCATCACCTTTGATGAACATTCAAATTTGGTTGGGTGAAGATGTATATGAGTCCCAAGTTAATAGTCTTGAGCTCAAATGGTTTTCTCAATAGATAATGCCTCAACTTTCAATGCATGAATAATTGCCACAAGTTATAGGTTATGAGGGGCATAATTCACCTCACAAGGCTCTAATTTTATATAATCGTAGGCTAAAAATGAACCATCTTTCATAAGAACTCTTGCAATTCCATCCTTAAATACATCAATGATTACTAAGAGATGACCATTAGGGTCAGGAACTCTTAGCATTGGTGCTGAAGTAAGACTCCTATTTAGTTCCTAAAAGGCTACCTCACACTTATCTGACCACATGAAACTTTAATTCCTCTTTTTAAGAAAGGTGATTAGATTTGCTATCTTAGAGAAATTCATAATGGATTTCTTATAGTATCCCACTAGTCCCATGAAACTTCTAACCTCCGGCACATTCCTTGGTACTAGCCACTCCATAATGTCTCTTATCTTTGTTGTATCTACTAAAATACCATTCACATAGATAATATTTCCTAGATACTATAGTTTCTTTTTTAAAAATGTGCACTTAGACAACTTTCCATACAAATTTATGATTCTAGCAATGTTACAAAACTTGTTTTAGATGTTATAAGTGTTCTTCCTCATCCTTAGAATAAATGAGGATGTTATCAAGAAAGACCAATACAAAATAAACTAGGTACTCTCTAAACACATTATTCATAAGAACCATAAATGTACCTATAAAATTCATCAATATAAATGGTAACACTTTGATTTCTTAGTTCCCATAATGAGTCTTGAATATTGTCTTTAAAATCTCCTCTTCATGTATCCTTAACTAATGATACCTTACTATAATATAAGTTTTATAAAATACTATGGCACCTCACATTTTATCAAAGATATAATCCATGTGTGGCAGCATATCTCTACTCTTTATCCCTATTTTGTTCAACATTCCATAGTTTATACATAGGTGAAGAGTGTTATCCTTCTTCTTGATGAAGATGACTAGATCACACCATGGTGACATGCTCGATTGAATTAGAACTTTAAATAACTCATAAATTTTTACCTTTAACTCAATCAATTAAGTAATTATCATCATGTATGGTGCCTTAGACTATAGTTTTAATCTAGGTATGATATCAATAATTAAAATTAAACTTGTGCTTAGGTGACAATCTTGGTAGTTCTTTCAGAAACACATCATGCAAGTTTTTCATAAAATGATATTCTTCAATCGATAGTTCCATGTATTTTTCATCTCATTTATCTTAATGATAAATAACTATCATTCCTTTGAGATTTATTGAGTTGAATTATATAAATATGCCTTACCTTCAAATCCCTTCTTCAACACTTAATCCATGGTAGACAGATCATGCACATATACTTCATTGCATATTTGGGGTTTGAATCCCATGATGAATTTCCTAATTTTAAACCTCTCATTTTCCTAATACTAAGGTACATACTTAAGAATCTTGGTAAATTACTCTAATTATTCATTAAATAATAAATCCCATTACTTAATATTCTATAAATTTTGATATATTTGGTTGAAGTACAGTTTTGGAAGCCATCATGGCTTAAACAATGTCACTAATTGTGACCAAGTGGTAGTGGTTGAGTCAAGGTTCATATCGAGCTTTTTGTTTTCCCACCAAGTCACTCCTTCACCAAAAAGCTAATAAAATCCCTATATTACTTTCATAACTTCAAAATAATTATAAAATTCAAAATATTTATCTATTTATATTAACCATGCTTCAACTCCATCCCCCAATACTGTTGTATTAAACTTGGGTGGATTCACATTTTTCATGTTGCATCCTAACTCTACATCTACTCAAGCTCTTGAATATTTTGTCACCTCCTCATACCTATAATCTTAAGAATGTTCTTGGTTATTAGGTTGATCATTGGGTTCTTCTTGAGCATTCTCCTCTTCATGTCCATAAACTTCATATTCTAGGGCCATGATTCAGTCCCTAGTCTCTTCCATGGTTATAAGGATTTGGCCCAACTTCATATCTTAGTCATAAAAAATGTATTTTGAATCAAAAAGGGGTTCAATATTTGAAGAATCCTCACCTCCTTATCTAGAATGCACCA
>JARHVA010003931.1:780000-832500 GCA_037957365.1 Torreya grandis
AGGGTTTGGGTAGTTTTTTCTATGTTTTAAGATTAACTAGGTTTTTCTTGGAAAAAATAGAAAATCTAAGGGTAGTTGTCTTTTAATTTCTTGTTTTTTCTCAGCAAGAACATAAAGGGTCAGCATTGGGCATAGCTATCAAATTTGTAGACATTTTTTTTGCATCCTATATAAATTCAAATTATTATATGTCCTCTTATACTTTAATTCATAGTTTAAAACTCTAAAAAAAACCTTATTAAAAAATCATCTAAATTGCTCACTTTCTATTTATATTAAAAAAATATTGAGACTTATTGTTTGGAGGGAAATTTTAGTCTTTTAGGAAGATTCAGTAGCATATTTATGTATAAACAATGGGTATTTGGGATACTTTATTGAATTGGGCTCATAAATAAACAGTTTTAATACTACAATTGATTTTAGGGTTACATTGTATTTTTTTCAAATTTTGTTTCACACAATTTAGCAAAGAGTATAGCCACAAAATGTAAATGCAAACATAATAGATGTTGATTGATTTATTAGTATATGTTTTATTGTGATATTATGTTTCAGTTCATTTCATTTTTATTGTGATTTTGATAAATATTTCTTAAGATTTTGATTTGGATGCAATGTAATTAGTTTAGACACCTTAATGAAAATTACACATAATTTCTCCCTTGGGATTTCCTGATTTTACCTTGTGTGATCTCCTTTTGTATTTTTTTTGGAATCATAATAGTTTAAATTTAAAATATGGTGAATAAAATTACTATGGATTTACAAATAATTTGGTATCTACAATGTGAACATGGGAAATTAATTCAATTCCTAAATTTTATTTTATTTGGTTTGCAATAATCATTATATCTTTAAGGTTTTTCCTAGATTTCTATTATATGGGTTGGGAAATAAAGCATATTATTTCCATCCCTTGGATAATTAACACACTAATAATCCAAATGGTAGTGCCACAAATAGATGGGAGGGATTGGGTAAATATTTTCATTGGCTTAATGATTCATGTGTGGTGTGTCTTTTATTTTGTGCATGGGCATGCTGATTATCTTGAGATTTTTGTTTACAAATTGTAATCCTTATGTTTTAACTCTCATAAGAATGGTCTTCAAACCTTAGGAATGAAAGAGGAAAAGTATATAAAAAAGTGAGGTTTAGGGGTCAATGGTGGTGCAAATCCCACACAAGGAATAACAAAAGAATCTGATACAAGAGCTAAGGAATGTAGTGTAAGAATAGAAAAATCCTTTTGATGGGCTTGGCCTTACTATGGACATCAATCTAGGAATAAATATTGTTATTAGAATAGGCATAAGTAAGTTACATGTTTTTTAATTATTGAATAAAATAATATATTTTGGGATGCATTCATTGGCTGAGAATATTTAATGTTACGTGCCACTTCACATGATTTAAGGCATTGTTTGTCATATTGAGAGGGTAGTGCATGCACCCACTATTAGAAATAATTAACCACCCTTATTTGCTAATGATACACATAGTATGTAATAAAAAATTATTTTGTATAGTTTTCAATTTTGGCATAGTTTTATATAGCTTGGCAGACCATCTATCTCAGCTAGCTAGACTAACTATCTATCTAGCATAGTTAAGATCACTAGCCTTTGTTTTAAGGCTTGGAAAATTATATATTTTTGAGATGGAAATGTCAGTGTAAAGGTTTTTAATTTATATGAATTCACTAATTTAACATAGGGTTATGGTATAATTTGAGGTTAGTGATATAAGACTTATCTCTACTTAAAATAAGTAATGTTAAACCTAAACCTATATGGCTTTGATCTTTATTAGTGTTATATTATTGATACTTTAATTTTGGGTTGTATTTATTTGAGTTTAACTTGTGGCCATTCTTCTTTGTAGACATTGTTGTTATGGGGTTTGTCCCTAGGTTTTGGTAGTTTTTTCTATGTTTCAAATTTAGCTTGGTTTTTCTTGGCCAACAAATGAAACCTGAGGGTATGTTTCTTTTAAAATCTTGATTTTTGTTGACAAGAAAATAGAGGGCCAACATTGGGCACAATAATCAAATATGCTAACATTTTTTTGAGATCCTCTGCAAGTTCATCTTATTTTGCAACCTCTTTTACTTTAATTCATAGTTTAAAACTATAGAAAAAATGATTAAAAAATAACCTAAATTCCTCACTTTTTATATCTATTAAAAAATCATTGAGAATTATTGTTTGGATGGAAATTTTAATTTTTAAGGAGGATTCTATATCATATTTATGTATCACCAATGGGTATTTGGGATAATTTATTGAATTGGCTTCAAATATAAACATTTTTATTATTATAATTGATATTTAAGGTTACATTCAATTTTTTTAGTTTTTATTTCTCATAATTTAACAAACAATATAGCCAAAACAAAGTGAATGCAAACATAATAGATGTTTCTTGATTTATTATTATATGTGTTATTGTGATATTATGTTCTAGTTCATTACATTATTATTATTTTTTTGATAAATAATGCTTAATATTGTGATTTGTATGCAGTGTTATGAGTTTAGAGACCCTAAGGAAAATTTCACCCAATTTCACCCTTGGTCTTTCCTGATTTTACATTGTGTGCTCTCCCTTTGCATTTTTTTTTGGAATCATAGAAGTTTAAATTGAAAATATGTTGAATAAAATTACAATGGATTTGTAGATAATATGGTATCTACAATGTGAATATGTGAAATTAAATCAATTCCCAAATTTTCTTTTATTTGGTTTGCAATAATCATTCAATATTTGAGGTTATTCTTGGTTTTTTATTATATGGGTTTGGAAAAAAATCATATTATTTCCACCCCTCAAATAATCCACTCACTTTTAATCCAAATTATAGTGCCTCAAATTGATGGGAGGGATTGGGGAAATATTATTTTGCCTTAGAAAATCATATGTGTGGTGTGTCTTTTATTTTGTGCATGGATATGCTGATTATCTAGAGATTTTAAAAAAAAAAATTTAAATCCTTGTGTTTTGAATCTCAAATGATTAACATTCAAACCCCAAGAATGAAATAGGAAAAGTATAGAAAAATAGAGTGGTTTGGGGTTCGATGGTGGCATAAATCACACATAGGGAAGAAGAAAGGAATATGGCACAAGAGATGAGAAATGCAATGGAATAATAAAAGAATACTTTATAGCGGCATGATATTACTATAGAAATCAAGCCATCTATTATTTAACAATACACAGAAGTAATGGATGTTGATTAATGTTTTTCTCATTCTTCCTCACATGTAATGATATAAGGTAGTTCACATTGCTCATCACTATAATAATTGATTTCAAATGTAGGTTTAAAATTATCCTACAAGGTGAATGGATTAGAAAATTGTGCATGCATATTTATGTTCTCAAACTCTAATTTATAAGTTATACCTATACTTTTTGGAACAAATAAAAGTTTTTTTTCTCCGTTATAGATGGTTTTGTTGTGATTAATATGTTTATCACAAGTTCTATCTTTTCACATAAATCTATTCAAATATAACTTGTAAGAAGGAATTTATTTCTCTTTTGAGATATGTATTTTATTAAATCTTAATTAGATCACATTCCTTTCTTATAAGTAAATGCATACATGGTTTAAATTCTTTCAAATAGTCACATAACGTTGGGGATAGGAGGTCTATGATATTGGTTTTATCCCTTCTTAACTATCTCACTTAGATTTTGTCAAATAACATTACAATAAGAGGTACACACTATTAGTTTTCTCCCTTCATAACTAGACCACATAGCTCTTGGTTAATAATAAGCTTTTCAAACTTAAATTTTCATTCATCATTTGAGTTGGCATTAGATGACTTCCAAATCAATTATATTAATTTTCCTAGGTTCTAAGAATGCCAACATGCCATGTTTAATAATATATTAAAATATAAATATTAAACTTATTTACAATATATAATTCATTTTATTTAAATAGTTCTAGGACCATCAGACTTTATATAAGAGTAGGGTTTCCCCAAAATTACATCTATGGAAAAACTATTGCATTCTCAGCCTATACCTTGAATCCAAGAACAACATGGTTTTATATAATTTAAATGCCTATCTAAATTAACTATCGAAAAGGTATTTCTTTAGAACAATGATGGACCATTCATTTGTATTAAATCCCATTTTATCACTTTTCTAATCTAGCAAAAAAGGCACTAAAATGACACACCAAGATTTCTTTTGACACCAAAGGTTTATGAAAATATAATTATAAATTAAAAAATGCCTATTGAATGAATATTCACACAAGTTTGTTTTTTTTAAAAAAATTCACTATTATTCAATAAGACATATATAAGACATTTGCTCACTAGACTTGAAGGCAATTCTAGATCATAAATGGTTTGTATATATCATGTTACCATGGTGAAAGAAAAAAATAGGATTGTGACATGAAATTATGAGCCTTCAAGATCCTTTGTAAATTAGCTTTAACTAAATCAACTTATTACAAATTGAATAACATGCATTAAACTCCAAAAGTTGGTAGAGGGACCACAATAATTTAAGATATCATTATATTTATAGTGATGGTTGGTGAAAATGGATATTGTTACTTACATCCCTAGAGTTATGTTGAATATAACTACCTTATAAAGATATTTTACTTTGTTAGTATCTTTAAGTTTAAAATTAAACAATGTTAGGTTATTTATAATTAATGCATGTAGTTGCATTATCATACAAACTTTGAAATGGATTTTTTTTGTTACTTTAACCAAACAAAAATAAGGGAACTATAAATTTTTTCATGGAAAATTGATTTATCTATCCGGTGTCTATTTTAGAGGTAATAAAGTGATACTAAATGTTTAAAAAAAATACTAGCTGAAGCTTAGTCCACTCACTACTATAGTTGAAATACTTTTTGTACTATGGTTTTAATATATGCGTTTAAAATTTTAGCACTAATATAAGGTGCTAGCCTTAATGGTTTGGCAAATTTTTTTGGTTACCATTAACATTCTGACATCGATGAAATTACTTGTGATGAGCTTGATGACATACCAAGCTATGATGGTTAATGTCACATGCATGCTGTTTTTTTTTTATTATTATTGATAAAAAGAAGAGTATTTTGAATTAAGGGCCCAATAATGTACATGAAACCATTACAAAAGGCTTAAAATCCCAAATTTTGTACAAGACAAAATAATGAACCCAAATACTATCAAGACAAGTGAAAATCTAATATACCAAGATTGTAAACAATAACCAATATTGATTCATATTGAATGATTAAAATAATAAATAATCATGCAAAAATAAGCCACAACACAGCATTGAAGTTGACATACAAAATTTGAAACTCTAAAAATAAATAAAATTTTACATGTTATATTAAATAGCTACTATTTTTAGTAACATTCACATGCAAGTGTGAACAGCTCTAAAAATATCTAAAATTAAACTAAACACTAAAATCAATCTAATGGATGAATTTCAACTAAATTTCATGTCAATTTACAAAAATAAACAATTTATAAATTTTTAAAAAAGATGAAAAAAAATTAAACTATAATTTTGGACCCACAAATGGTCATGTATGACATCCAAAAAATATAAAAAATGTACCATAACTAGAAGGGTAGGTTATGTCTACTTGGAAATTTTTAATACAGTATTTTTGACATAAATATGGTCTCAAATATAGCTATAGATCAAAAGGTATGACCTCCAAAAGTTTGGCCTCTTTTTCTACATCAAAATACAATAACTCAAAAATTGAATCTAAAACAAAGGCCTATAATCCTAGATATTTAATCATTCACATTATCATTTTGAGATCTAAGGGTCACATTAATATGTATCACATTCTCCTTAAATTTTTTAATTTGGATCTCACCACCTTCCAATTCCATGCTTATGTAAAGTCATGTTGGATGGGAATGGATACCAATAGATCCTGAATATGATCAAATCTATCTCTTAACATTCCCTCTTCAACATTAGAAGCTTGGATAGGTTTTAATGTAATTGTAGCTAACTAATCCACCCTTAAAATAACTAAATATTCCAAAACCACTTTGGGGGTTACTTTTTCAATAAAATTGTATAAATGATCCAAGGATATATAATTATCATTTATTGAATCTCTAATTGATTGGTTCTCTTCTTCTTCATTCAAATCAACTATGTTTTCTTCCTTCTTTGAGTAATTTTCTTTGACAACCTTAGTGTCTTCAAATTCTACATTCAAGAGATATTTGTGAAAAAATTTCACCCAAAATATTCCTTTTTAAATTATCTCACCGAATATACATGAATAATCCAAATGACTTGTTATGAAATAGTGCCTACATTTGAAAGATAATTGTTAGTAATCAATAGTTTGTACCCAAGTCTAATTATCAAAAATCAACTCTAAATTTACCAAGATGTGAGAGCTCATGTCTATGTTAACAATAATCCTTACATATGTAATATGGAGATAATATTTTTTATATTCATCTACATCTAAAAATTATTCAATGCCATCCCTTATAACACTAAAACTAGCCTTGGACAAAAATTTCAAAGTAAGGTAAGGAAGGTGAATCCATACTAGCCTAGTATTAAATGATTTATTAATAGGGTTAAAATTGGTATACCACATAGATTCATCATGTGGATATGATTATCCAGAAACCAAGTATATTTTCGTCAAATCATATCCTTATCTTCCATTTTATCAAAAACAAAAATAAAACACCCTTTACACAAGGGTAAATATCTAGGTTTCATTTCATTAATGGACTACAAGTATATTAAATCCATCCATGAAGGTTTTGAATATTTGTCCATCATTGATTAAAATTTAAAATTAAACCCTTGTCAAAATACAAAGCTTTCCATTTCAAGACCCATTCAAGATCTTCTCCCTTAAATCAAACATATTTAATAGATTTAGCAGGGGTTAAACTTTTATTTACCTTTCGAGAAATAATGAAAACATAAGACCCTCCCTATTCCACACCTTGCTCTGAAGTGGATTCAATTGACATTAGTTTTACTTTAGCTATTGCTAAGGATTTAAAACCCCTATCCCTATTGATATATATAGCACAAGAGTGGCATATAGTAATCTCTCATAAAATTATTCTTGTGTTTAACCCATTATCTTTTGGAAACACAATCCCTCCATGTTTTACCACATTGAAGGATACACCTCCCCCAATCTAATTTGAGATTCATGAATAGCTATTGACTATTAGGATTTTGCCTTCCCATGTTTTCATTGATATAATAGGTCCTATAATGCCATTATGATTCCATTCTCTAGTAAATTTGGTACATCCATCTAACCTTATTACAACTCCTCCATTTAAAAACACCATGACTGATCCATCATTGACTACACTAAGCTCAACATTGGAGGAAACCATTAGTAGGTTGTATTTTTTTTCTTCATTTTGTTCTCTACATTTATCTATCTTTTTTAAACTTATTCTTTTCATTCTTGTAGTGTTGATTTATATCCAATGAATAGTCCATCATTGAGATCTTGAAGGATTGTTAAGGGTCTTATGGAAGATATGATAAGATCAAAATGTAGGCTACCAAGAAGTGTCATTATTGTAATTTATTAGGATGATGTAATTTATAATTTATTGATATGTGGTATTTGATAGTTCATGAGAATATTATAACTATTTGTATATGGATTTGGTAACTATTCAAAAAAATCATCTTAATTTATTGCAATTTGTAGTTTTAAAATAAGGAATGTTATGCTATCATGTATCACATGCTCTGTATATTGTAATTTTTAACAATGTGTTTCACCTTTCATAATTTGTTATCAATAATGGGAATTTTCCCTAAATTATTTAGATAATTTAACATTTCACTTGAAAAATTAGAACACTTTATAAATGGGAAAGGAACATGTTACCTCTAGTAAATATATAAATATGCTAGATGAACATTGTGCTACATAGTTAAAGCTTTGGCATGATGCCCATTCCAAATCAAAATTTTGACATATAGTGGTGGTAGTTTAGAACATTGCATCAAGTATCTAATACTTTTATATGAATGTGTTTTAGGAAGCTAGACATTCTACAACTATGTAAAAATAAAATTAAAAAAATAAATCATAAATATGAATGAGATAAAACACATGATTTATGTGGTAAAACCATATCAAGATAAGGAAACATCCACAGTGAAAGATATCAAGGTTTATTAATTCTAAGATGAATAGATTCAATGTGAACTCACTATGTAGATTACATGCAATCTCCTTATATATAAATATGCCTAATTGATTAAAGCATCATTAGGATTATTCCTCCTAAAACTAAAGTGTAAAAATGCCATTAGCAATTTCCTTATAAAAATAAAATGTGAAAGAATTCATCTTCCTAAAAATAGGGGTTTGATTCCATTATTTTTTGCTTCATGGGTGGTTCTCCCAAACCCCTACCAAGAGAGGCTCCATAAGATGTTTCTATCCCCCTTGGAACCCTTTATGACAATAGTGTGGGTAGACATTTCCCCCACACCCCTATTAGTGAGTGGGCTATAAATAGTGTCATAAAAGGATCCAACATTTAACTTTGTTGTCACATATCAAATAATATCCACTTGATAACAATTTATGCCTAATATCTTGCCAACCAACTCATCACATTTTATGTAAGCCAAAAGAATCCAAACACCGTTTCATATTTTGTATCAAAACTAGTATTGTGAACATATCAACACTATTTTCCTCTACATGAACCTCTTCAGGTGCTACTTTTCCTTCATCAATCACCTATATGATAAGATGGTACTTTAACATTGTATGATTTGTCTTATTATGATAAGATGGAATATTTTCCAAATAAAATGCACTCTAATTATCAAAAAATACCTTAAATTATATTATTCTCTTCCAAATTCACCCAATAATCCCTTTAGCCAAGTTGCTTCCTAATAAGTATGACAGGTAGCCACATATTCTTCCTCATTAGTGGGGGGATTTCCCCCCACAACCCTTATGATAATAGTGGGGGTGTGTTTCCCCCCATACATAGCCTTGTCAAGGAGTTGCTTATAAACTGCATCATAAAAAGATCCAAAATTTAACTTTGTTTTCACATATCTAACAATGTGCCTAAATACAATTAACATGAAATCTCATGTATGTGTATTGTTCTTCCTATAGGGACTTGGCACTTTGTGTCCTTGTTAAAATTATGTATATGATATATTTATGTATTTTAATACTTTCAAGGTTATATGGAAGGGGATGTATCGTGGTGGATATAAAATGTGTTAAAGTATCATGGTCTCTTTATTTTCATATTTTTTTAGTTTTTAAACAACATTTTGGTAATAACTTAAAATATTTATCTTTTTCTATGTTTAACTCAACATTGTGCCCTTGGAAGACAATCTCACATGTTTCTAATTGGACCCATTTTATATGTTTATATTAAATTATGAAGTAAGAATAAAATAAAACATACTTTAATAAGAATAAAATAAAACATATTTAATTAAGAATTATGTGGGAGAGGGATGAATAAAAAACTATAAACCCTATCTTTCCATGTGGGTTTGAGTTGCCATCAAAATTGAGCTAGTTTGTAGGTGGCAGAGCAACATGTCCAATTATAGAAAAATGGATTTGCTTTTTGTTAGTGGCTGATATAGAAAATGGGGAATAGGTTTACTCAAAAGAGGAGTGGCCAAAGGTAGTAAAATATGTACCTACCTTAATTGTGAACTCTCTTAGTTAGGGTGGTGCATGACATGTGTTAGTATCTATGGCTCCTTAGCAAGAGGATCCTAGGGTATTAGATAGAAGTAGGCTAGGGTGGGAATTTTTTCCATATGGATGGCACTCAAAGTGGGACAAGACAAGGAGATAGTTTGGGAGACTATGGATCTCACAAAAGAAATATTCTACCTAGAGGCTCAAGTTATCATCGATATGTTTTCAATAAAATGACCTACTATTACGGAAATATAAGCTTAGCTTACAACAAACTGGGGTAAGAATTTGAAAACAAAATTTTTATCCACATGTTTTTATTGGTGGTTTTCCTAGATCAAGGAAGTTAAGATAAGGTAATTAATAATCCCTATTAGGCCTTGAGTGGTGTTATGTTGTGGATTCAACCCTAAAAACCCAAATTTGATGCCACGATCTTCCACCCCAAAATGGTGGCCCTCTGAATTCAACTGTATAATCTCCCTATGGAATATTAGAGAAAAGAATGTTTGAGATATGTGGAGATAGATCTAAAGTTGGAGGAAGGATGTCTAGCATCCTATGCTAGAGTTAGGGTTTTAGTTAACTTTTCACATCCTATTTTAGACAACATTATGATTAGATCTCAAGGCAGAGTCTAGAATCAACCGATGGATATTTAGAACTTTCCATTTAGATGCTATAATTGTAGAAAGACTAGTCATATCTAGAATTTTTTCCCTGGTAAGGATTCTAAGTTTTTCTCTATTCCTTATTCTCAAGAAATTTGTGTAATTCATTCTTATTCTATTAATCCTAATCGCAAGGCTAAAACTACATGGACAAAAAAATATTAGACTCAAGAGATAGAGAAAGGTGGTATAGGTTTGTTGAATGTAATTTTAGATTCCCCTTCTTCTTTTGGTCCCCTGAAGGAGAATTCCACCTATTCATCTTCTCCTAATTAGGGGGGAAGTCTCACCCAAAGCTAAAAACATAAACATTCCTTGGATGGTAGTAATCATAGAGAGACTTGGTAAACTAGACTTTCTTTCCCCAAATTGATGATTAAGGGGTGTGATTTCATAGTAAAACAAACTCAATTTATTAGAAATAACACTCATAATGTGGATAGTAATCTAGAGAAATAAAATGTTGCACCTACTTCAGAATTCCCCTTTCAAGATTAGAATCCTATCATTAAAGCTCTTTAAAGTGGCATGGAGGAAGTTGAAATAGACTCAAAGTAGGAATTCAATTCAAGAGAATGTATATCCATTACTAAGTCAAAAATTTCTAGGGTTAAGGTAGATTTTGGTTTAGGTTCCAGGAGAGGGAGGAAAGATAAGCATGCTCAGGCAGCTGAGGATGAGTCATGTGGTAGGTAAAGAACATTGAAATTTTTTTTGGACCTGAAAAGTAAGAGGTGAAAATTTTCCCAAAGGAATAATGAATAATCTCTCATGGAATGTTAGGGGCATCAATACTCCCAACAAAAGACATTTGGTTAAATGTCTATTGGTGGTAGAACATCGAGAAGTTCTATTGTTAGAAGAAACTAAGCTGAGCAAAGGTGAAGAGCAATTTTTTGAGAAAGGTGGATGGAAGGGTTGGAATGGTTTTTTTATGGAAGAAGTATGGGAATTGGGATGGATGGATATTCTTTATCTTCCTTTGAGATTGAAGGTGGATCTGACTGAAGCTAGATCTCACTGAAAATTCTATAGTATAAGATGTTTGAGAACTGAACTGTCTATTTTTTAAGGTAAGGTGTATGGTCCCAAAAATATTTAAGATAAACAAAATGTTTAGGGTGAGCTCTCATATTTATGCTCTATATTCTCTCTTGAAAAGATTACTTTTGGTGGTGATTTTAATTATATTCTGAATCAATCAGAAAATCTAGGTGGGAAAGGTTTTAAAGCCTTAGAATGTCTTGAATTTAGAGATTTCTTGAAAGGCAACGATCTTATTGATCACCTGGAGTAATAGAAAAATTAGAGATCAAAATATCCTAGAACATCTAGACAAATTTGTGATTTCCAATTCCTAGCTTGCCCAACACTAGCTGATGAAATCTATAATTCTCTCCTTTGTAGGCTCTGATCATCTCCCCATTGGTGTCTGTATTAAAAAATATGGTCTCTTATTTCTATGTCCATTTAAATGGGAGAAAATGTGCTTGTAGGTTAAGTTTCTTTTTAGAATAATGGAAAGCTAGTGGAAAGATTGTATTATTCCTTCTAAGTCCCCTATGTTTTATAGCACCAAGAAATTATAGTGTATTAAGGGCTGACTTAGGCAATGGAATCTTAATTGTATTAAAAATATTTTTCTAGAAAAAGTGAGAGTTGAAACTGAATTAGAGAATCTAAGTAGAGTTATCTTTCACAATGGAATGGATCAAGAGTCTTATTGACTAAAAAAGATGCTATTATCAGAATATGAAGAACTGTTGCTCAAGGAAGAAGACAAAAATCTAGAAACTGTTGGCTAAAATAAGGGGATAGAAACTCCATATTTTTCCATAAAATGGTCAAGATAAAAATAAATTTCACTCATATCTTAGATATTAACTCAGCTAAGGGAGAATGCTTAACCAACCTAGAGAATATCAGGAATGAGTTAGTATTTTTTTCTCAGATCTCCTTAATGGAGCTATCCTTTCAAATCTAAAATCTCAGGATTCTAATTGTCTCATATTCCATGTTTGATTTCTTTGGAGTAATATGAGAAATTGTTGGCCCCTTTTTCACACTAAAAATTTAGAACTACTATTTTTTTGATGCAAAAATATAAGGCTCCTAGTCTAGATGGGTTCCTAGTTGATTTTTCCAAGCTTTTGGGGAAATTATGGGTAAGGATGTCTTGTTGATGGTATAAGAATTGAGGAGAAAATCATAAGTCTTGCATGCTTTAAATGTCACATTTATATGTATATTTCCAAAAGGTGAAACTCAAGAAAATTTTGAGGATTTTAAGCCTATTTAACTATATAATATAGTCTATAATATTATAGTTAAGGTTGTGGCTCTCAAGCTTTGAAGGATCCTATCGTGCTTACTCTCTGAGGAACAAATGAATTTCATCCTAGGGAGGAATATTCAAGAAGGGATAATATTTTCTCTTGAAATCATTCATTCTCTTAAATGTCACATCAAAAAGGGATTATTTTAAAGCTTGAAATTAGCAAATCCTATGATAGGGTGAATTGGGACTTTTTTCTTAATGTTTTGGAGAATTTTGGTTTTATTAAAACTTAGTGTAATTAGTTTTTTGGTTGTACCTTTGGCCCAAAATTATCTATTCAGGTTAATGGTAGCCTAATGGGTTTTTTCTAAGCCTCTGAAGGCCTTCAACAAGGAGATATGTCATCCCATTTATTGTTCATCTTAGTGGTGGAAGCTTTAGGTAGAGTGGTGTTACTGGCCAAGGAAGCTACTTTGCTTACGGGTGTTCAAGTGGCCAATGGTCTAGAGAATTTGACACAACAATTTGTGGCTGACACATTTTTGTTTGGTGAAGCCTTTATCATGTAAGCACCAACCTTCAAGGAAATCCTTTCTAGTTATGAGGTGGCTTTATGGAAAATGGTGAATGTAAGAAAATATGAGATTTTCTTTATCAATTGCTCGAAACAATCCAAAAAACTATTTATCTAATGCTAGGTTTTAATATTGGTAAATTTCCTTTGAAATATTTGGGTGTTCCCCTTTTTTTGGAGCCTCTCAACCTATACATTGGTCTCATTTGGATCAATATTTCAAAAAACATTTGGCCTCCTAGAAAGGTAAGTGGTTTTATTTAGTTAGTCGTATTACTCTTGTCAAATTGGTTCTCTATGCTCTACCTAATTATTGTTTCTTAGTTCTACATCCCCCTATTAGAATTATCAATCAACTAAATAAAATTATGAAAGACTTTATTTGGAAAGGATTTTAGGTAAAAAATAAAATTCCATTGATGAGGCGCTAAAGGGTGTGTAGTTTTAAGAAAAGGTGGGGGTGATGGAATTAAGAACTTGGAATTGTAGAATCATGTATTAGGAGCAAAGTTGGTCTAGAGCATGTTAATTTCCATAGAGGATATATGGGCCAAAGTTCTATGTAGTAAATATCTTGACCTAGAAGACCCTCTAAGCATCATTTCTATGGTTGATCTACTTAAACGTTCATAGGTTTGGAATTTCATCCTAGGGTGCATAAATATTATCTCGAATCATGTTTCTTGGACAATTAATAATTGTAGGAAAGACAAGTTTTGGGATGATTCTTGGAATGGTCATAAACCCCTTGATGATAATTAATCCTTTAGGGAAGCAAAACATATCCTTTCTTTGGCTAGGGGTTCCTTTGTTGTAGATTATTTGGAGCCAAAGTTTACCTCTAGTCTAAGATCCTAGGATTGGATTTTTCTTTTGAAAGTGTGGATATTCTAGTGGATCAAGTATTATTGCTTGAGGATCATATCAAATTGAAAAAATTACCTTGGAATGAAAAGGAAGACTCTTTACATTGGATTGGTGCTAAAATAGTGCATTACAAGGTTAATCTAGGATATTAGATGGCTTAGGTGATGGATGAGTTAATGTTTTAGGTATGATTCCTTTACTAGGATAAAAATGGGTTACATAAAATAGGCACTTTCATGTGGTTGGAAATATAGGATCATATTATTATACATGATATATTTTCAAAGATGGATTTTTTTTGACCTTCGAGATGCCCCCTTTACAAAAATATTGAGAAAAATACCAGTCATTTGTACTTTATGTGTCCCTTTGCAAACCATTGTTAGAACTGGTTATGTGAATGAATGGATCTATCATGGGAATGGCCTCCTCTAGAGGAAACCTTATCTACATGTCCATTAGGTGACTACAAAAATTCTCTTTATGGTTTATGGAGAGTTATCCCTTCCATTGTGATCTAGTCTATGTGGAAGGAATGTAATAAGTGCATTTTTGAAAATCAGGAGAAAAGAGTCTCCAAAGTGATCCAAGAAATTGAGATATCAATTTTGAAGGTTGTCTCAGATCAAGTGAGCAGGAATAAATGTTTCATATCTAGGTGGGATATGGTGATGGTGGTTAAATGGAATTTGATTTTTATTCGCCCCATTAATGGTCCAATCGCAATTACCAAGAAAGATAAAAAATAAGAAAAATTGGAGCCCTCCTTTGGGAAGATAGTTTAAGATGAACTTTGATGTAGCTTCTTAGGGTAATCCTAGAGCCTCAGGAGTGGGTTGTGTTATTAGGGATTGTTATGGTTCCCTAATACGAGCTATATTGTAAAAATTTCAAGATGAAATGAATAATGAAGCAGAAGTACAAGCTCTTACATTGGGTATTGAAATGGATCTCCAATGTGGAATCTCAAAGTTGATAATTGAAGGAGATTCCTAGGTTATGATCTTAGTGTTGAAAAGAAAGAGGCAAAAGTGTGGCATCTTAAGGAAATATTGATGAACACATGGAAAAATCTAGAGTTTTTCTCAGAGTGGGAGTGCAAACATTATTTCTAAGAGGTGAATTTTACCATAGATTTATTGGCTAATTATGGTATTGACCAAGAGGAGTCAAGTAGGATAGATAACATAAGAGAAGTGTGGGAGGATTTCCTAAATATCAATTTGATTGATTTTGGGTAAACTGTGTGGCACTATGATGTTATGGGTGGTTCGTGAAATGAAATTAATTTTGTTTGCCAAATTTACCATGGCATTTTCATAATTTATTGGTGGTTTTTTGATGGTGGGTGAATTTTAACCAACTGTCTATCTCATGATTATCTGATGTCTCTTCATGCAATGGGAATTACTTCCCATAGATGGGCATTCATGAAGTCTTAAGGGCTAGATTTGTATAATTGGTAGTTGCATGTGGCAAGTGGGGGTCTTAAGGAAAGCATCTCTTCCCATTATGTCTTTTTGTGGGGTTTAAGCTGGTTGAGGCTCATGCATTATTTATTATTTCATATCATAAGTGTCATAAGGTCTGCTGGTTTAAAGAAGGAAGTGTGGATGATGTTGCTGAAATAGCCCTAGAAAGTTTGTCTTTTTGGAGGGAATAAGGTGCAAGAAATGGATTTTGAAGGAATTTTTTTGTGATCTCATCTATCCCACAACTTCTATTTTCCATCAGAGGATTTCTTGGAGGGTATTTTAGAGGTCCTTGGGTTTGATTTTATGGTACAGAGTGTGTGTAGTTGATTGATTTCACAAATTACAATAGTGTTTGCCTAAAATATTATGGTGTTGGTCTCTAATGTAGAAGTGGTCACTTAGGTGATGGTGTTTTACATGCATCTGAAAGCTTAGGTGGGGTTAATTAATAAGATTCTACTTTGTGACCTTTCTTCACTACTCAATCTTCCCTTCTCAAGTAGAGATGGCCTTGGAGTGGTCCCATTGTCAGTGTTTAGGGTGCTAGAGACACATTTCATGATTCTATTTGATTTCATGGAGAAACTTAAAAGTAAGATAATAGAGCCTAGGTCGAAGGAGGGTTAGTTAACATTCATGCCCATTTTGGTGTAAATTAAGAGTTAAATTATGAAAATAGATAAGGTGCATGAATGTCAACATGCTAAGAATAGAGTGGTGGTAGTAAATAAGTTGGTCAAAGTGGTTATATGAAGGGATGTTTCAGTGCCACCCTAATGTAACAAGCCATGGGAAGAAGTGTTTGAAAACCTCTTCCTAGGAGCATAGTTATCAAAGATGAAAACATGGTTGAGATAGTAGTGGTGTAACACAGGGGCAGTGAAATGGTTTATTTACTAGATTTAGAGGAAGAAGCTACCATAGGTAAATGTTGAATGGTCACTAGTTTTTTGTCTTTGTTTCTCTAGCTCTTAGGTCTAGATGGTTGTCAGTTGCTGGTCATAATGTCTTCCCTAGTAGAGTCAGAGTTTGTCTATTATTTGTTTTTATTGGTATTTTGGTTAGTTTTGGTTGGATGTATTTTATTTTAGTTTATTTTTGGGGTAGGGGTCCCATTAATACAACCCAGTAACTATCCAAAAAAAATAATTAAGAATTATGTTTATATGTACAGCACACCTTACTTTGACTTGAGCCCTATTTAAATTTGTTGTATGTATATTACATAAAACCAATAGCATTTTGGAAGTGTAATTAGTGCATATAATATTAAAATAAAAAATTCAAATTGTGTCAAATAAAAGAGATAAAGGAAGGAGTATACTTATGTGTCAACATAACCATGATGCCCTTTAATAGTTTACTTTAGTAGTTATGCTTCCCAGTTAAAGCATTGGGGAGAGGTTCATCACTTAATTTTAGAGATGTGAAGAGGAGAATTGGAGGGTGATTGTGCCCCAAATCTGGTGTAAGGGTGAGTTATGCCAATGCCATTGAAATTACTAAATCTTAATTGCACAATCCATATGTAAAAAAAATCTATCTAGTATTAGCTAAGTTCAATGGTGTAACCATATAAACCCAAAAAATTATTAGTGTCAAGGCAATCAAGGGTACTCAATCTTAGTTACATTATTCAAGCGATCCAACTATTGTAGTAGATAAAAGCTAATTTGATGTATATTCATAATGTCAATGCATGAATATTTTTATTCTTTTAATACACATATGTAATTTGGTGAATTTACATGGCATATTCGCCTATAATGTGTCTCAATCATGATTATTTATTATAATGTAACCTTTTCTATATAAATTATTTATAATATCTTTCACAAATTTGAAAAACACTATCCTAAATCTATGAAAATTGGTGCCAAATGTATAAGATTATGTTACAAGAGTATATCATAATCATGTAAGTTGTATCAAATGATATAAATAATTTTTGTATATGGACTTCTATCTTTATGTAATTCCCCCTCTAATATGCCCCATGCCCCCTGCCCCACAATCCCCCCCTCCCCACTCCCACCCTCCCCCCCCTGCCCCCCCCCCCCTCGGCACCAGACACATACACAGACAGTTTTGAGATGAGGGTAATGTAACTTGATACTCAACTTATATAAAAAAGATAAGATAACCATGTATTATATGTATCAATCATGTAGTAAATAGTAGTATAGTGGTACCATGTCTAATTAGATGTATCAATGAAGCTTATAGTATCCAAATAATTAAATTCTAAGATACATGATTGTACCATCGAGATGTCTATAAGTAGAAATATCAACAATAAATCAATCACACATATAAGAGCACTCAATATCATGCAAAGAGGTCTAAGGAGACCACAATCAAGATGAATGTTCACATTACAGACATTCATATGGAAATACATGTTTAAATTTCACACACCAAATAAAGAAATAATAGTCAAGGTATTAGGGCCAATAAACAAGGAACTTGTTCAAATGTTTCTCAATCCAAACAAGATATCAAATAAGAATTACACTCAAGTAATCCATGTGATAATATGAATAATTTTAATACAATCAAATAGCATAATAATTTCATACTAATCCTTGCATTTTATGTGTTATAAAAATGTCGTATAAAATATCATATCAAATACACTATATAAGATAACAACCTAGGTATAGGCATGTGTAAAAATTAGTATATAAGCTCAACTTGATAAGGTAAATTGATCATAAAATAATATAACATATATCAATCATAATCAATAAAATCAATATTCCCCCAATGGTGTGCACCATATAGGTAGAGGAAAGGTCCATCATTTGCATGTGCATGTATCATTGATCTAGTGTACACATGTGTCACACTTTAGTACCCATGAAACATATTGTGTATAAAAATGATATGCTATTTACTAACACAAATTTAAAAACATATGCAAAATATAATAAACATGTGAAATGATAAATATTTTTCTGATTTTTGATTTATTTGAATGTTTAGTATTTTCTTTATTTATTTATTTTTATTTTTTGAATTTTATGTTTAGTATATCACTGCTTATCCTTATGTTAATTATATCACTTCTTATGTTTTCGCTTACGTTAATTATAACACTCCTTATCCTTATGTTCATTGTCATTATGTTCATTATATCACTCCTTGTGTTTTTCTATGGGTAGCTCAAATTTCAATGCCTTATGAACATCTTTAGATAAATAATTTATCTTACTTGATTCACTCATCTCATAAGAGGAGATATTATTGATTAGAATAAATTACATAGATGATACAATTTTTGGAATGCTTTATATGTTAGAATGCAACATTTTGAAAATTTTAGAGGGTTCACCATCTATCAACATTATTCATAATGTCCCATCATGTATGAATTTTACACACTGATGTAATGTAGGTTATACAACTTTCATAATATTTATCCAAGGTCTAACTAAGAGTAAATTACAATAAAATTATAAATACATTACATGGAATGTATGTTGCACTATTTTAGGTCCTAATGTCACACCTAATATGATTTGACCAATTGTTGGGTTCTATGAATTATCATAGCCTTTGATATGAATGTATTATTTTTCAAGGAGATCATTATTAATACCCATTATGAATAAGAACTTTGTGATGCAAATATTTAAACCTAATCCATAGTCAACTAATGTTCTATTGATTTCTTTATTGTGAATATTTACTTGTATGAATAAAGGCAAATTTTGATCAAAGATATCCATTTAATGTATGTTTTTTTGGTCAAAACTGATGATATTTTTGTTATTTTCAAAATCTTGCATAATATCTGTAAAAAATGCCATCTCTATGTCAATTTGTAGATAGATTTGATGCAAGGATTCATATAAGATATTATTATAGATAGTTGACTATTTGAAAATCTCAAAGATTGAGATCTTAACATGGGTATTATTTAATTGTTCAATTATATCATACCCTTTTGATTTTATTACTAGCTTAGGTTTTAGGAGGAATATGTTGTATATTAGCATGTGTTTTAATGGATTGGACACCCTTTCCTTCTCATCTCGTAATAATGTGGACCCTAGAATTTAATATAAGTCATGGGAAATTATGGGGAAAAGATGGTAGCTATCACCTGAATAGGATCTCAGTGGGATAAAAGGTTGAAAACATGCACATTTGTGCTTAGTCAAGCTAGATAAGGGTTTAATGGTATTAAAATAATAATTCTAAATTATATTTTATATTTATCTAGTGTTAAATCATTCTTTTTATTTGTACCAATTTTTTGACTCCATCTGATTATGTCATTGACTTATTTAGTAATGTATGTAAGATGAAAAGCAATTAATATCATCTTGTATTATGCAATAAAATAAGTAATAGATGTATCCATATTAAACATGATGAAATCCTTTGGACTTGAATCAAATCTAAATTTTAATTTTTTTGCTAATTTCATAAATTAAAAACTTGCAAAAAACCCTAGGGTAAGCTAAAATTTTAATAAAAAGACTCATAGGTTATGTTCACCAAATGTTTAACCATTTTTGGAAATAAGGACAAAAGAGATATTATCCTAATCATGTAAGAAATAAGCTACTCTAAAAAGTATGCCAATTAAATAATTTATATTCACAATATATTTTGATATAGTCTTTAGATTAAGGTAAGCATACTTTGGTTAGTGTGAAACATAGCCTAGATATAGTGGGATGCCCAAGTCTTCCATAGAGAAAGCCAAAAAAAACCAACAGAAACAACATGAAGCGAGAAGAGGCCCAACTGAGGCAACTAGAAAGAAATAAGACATAATAAAGAGTCCCAATAAAACAAAAACCCATACAAGATCTAGAGAAGGAGAAGAAGCCTATTACAAAAGGGAAATAGTACCATACCCCAAGGCTAGAACAAACTAGCCGTAAAATAAGACAAAAGAGATGAGTAATCCCAACAACTAGAAAAAAACAACCTAGTAGGAACAATTAAAAGATACACCATATAATGGGTAATACATCATGATTCCCAAAATTTTGGATAATTTAATCATGGGGAAGGTTCAAAATTTCTCCATCAAACATAAAATGCCCTTGAGGATCATTATAAACATCATGATCAAGAGCAAAACTTAGATCTCCATGAGTCACCATGCATGAGTTCTCACAATGTTCAAATTTCATACAACATGAATAAAAATATATATCACCATTAATAACTATAATATAGTTCCAATGGTCCAAAGTGGACCTTAAATTAATAGATTTGGGAAGTGTCTGGGTATAGGTTGTCAACATGTAAATTCTATTAGAAACCATAATTTTATGGGAGTGGGTGGTTGGATCAATAGTCATCAGTAAACTAAAAATTCTTGTGTTTCCTATGTCCAGTCTATCTAGAAGGTGGGAGTAAGTCTAAGGAGTTTCAGCCATAGAGGGAGTCCATTAGTCTTAAAGTCTATATGAGACTAGTTTAGTTTCCAAGGTTGAAGTATGAGGATTACCATCCCCATGAACCATGGACCTTTATTGATTATTCTTTTGTGATCATCACTAAAATCAAAGGAAAAAAAAGATAGTGGTTAGAAAGATAAATTATTTTAACTTCATCACTCCCTTTCCATTTTTTTTTCATTGAATCCCTAATTGTATTGATGTAATGACTTTGTCCCACAAAGTTTGGAAACAAGGAGTTTCCATACTTCTATTTCTCTTCTTTAAAGACCTTAGTGGTAATGTACATAATTGGGTTCTAACTAGTAGATTTAAATATTAGAGGTAGGAAATAACATTTTCAAATTCTTCTACCATTTTTAACATAGTGTCAAATGCTTTGAAGGGTTAGTTTTGACTCTCGAATGTAACAAAAGCATAGATAGTTAGGGAATGTTTGAAATAACTTATGTGTATGTAGAGAAATAAATATTACAACCATGGTCTTTTCTTAGAGGGAACTATTCTCCATCCATTTAAAATTAAAAATATAATGGGTATCAAATAAGATAAATTAATTCTCTAATTGATAGCATCAAGATCTCTTTGAAGAGGAAAAAGAGCGCTCCAACTAAGACTCCCAATAAGCAATAAAAATTTAATATAAAACTAGAACCCTCAAAGGTCACAATAATAAAACATAAAATTACCAAACAAAGAAACCCAAAAACTCTCTTTATCACTTCTTGGTCCCAAGGGATCCCAACAAATTAGGATAGGTAACATGTAGATTATTTTAGCTTGGAGTATTTCAACATCCTCTACAATCCAAGAGGTTTTCCTTATCTAGACCCTAGGGATTTTTCCTTATTGTTCTTTATTTTCATTCCCTTGTAGTAGCCCCTAACATTACTTTCCTCTTCTCCTTTTTAATAGTTTTTGCCTTAGTTCAATTCCCCATCTTAGGTAAGGGGATATCCTAAATGACTTCAGAGATATTGATATGAATTTGGGGAATATTAAACTGTTATATAGGTTCTAACTAAGAGTTAAAAAGTTTTATCGAGGGTTTTGAGCCATTTTATTTTCTTGGGAGGGAGTCATGTAGATCATTCTAGGATATCTTGAAGATGACCTTCAATTCAAGAGTTGTTTAACATTTATATTATGGGGATATAAAGGGGATCCAACACTCTTAGGGTTACTCCCTTCACCTTTAAATTTATCACAATGGAGATATAAAGATTCTTCATAAAAAGACACCATTCATTTAGAACACCCTTTTGAAATCTTGGGAGAAAGATTCACCTTGAATTAATTTATTAATATTTCTTTGTTCTTAAATGGAGTATTATGTCCTTTATCTGAGGTCTTATTTTAAAAAATAGGATTAACCTTGGTCTTAAGGGTTTATAATGGATGATTCATAGTTTCAACTACTTTTTAGCCACCTCCATTTCCATCTTTATATCTTGGGGATTCGATAGGTTACTCCTAGTCTCAACTATATTCTTAGTTTCCTCCACCATCATCTTCTTTTTAAGGGATGGGAAACATATTTCATTGTGACCAATGGAGTCACATCCTTTATAGATAACCTCATCCCTTTCATAAAAAATATTTTGGTTCCAATTCCCAAATTTAGATTTAATATTGATGCTTTTGAAAATATATATTTTTTAGACATAGATTTAACCAATCTACTCTTTTACTTGGTGATCAGATCAATGGATATTGGTTGTCTAGTAGTGCGTACAATTCCTAGGAGGACTTCCTCCTCCCAAAATTCTAGAGGGAGTCTAGAAAAGGTAACCCACATCATAATTTCCATAAGATCATCACTATCTAAATTCATGACATGATTCCATTTCCTAATAGATAGGAAAGTATTTATAAAATACCATGGTCCTCCTTTGAAAGCTTTCTCACAAATTTTTGGTTAGGAGAAAGAAACCAGAAAGTGATTTTTTTTCCCATGGATACCACATATTTTCTTCCAAATGATTCAAATTCCTACCCACCCATTCTCTAAATGTTTCAATCCTTGGCCTAAACCCCTAAAATCATGCTAGGAGAGAGTTATCTTGAGAGGATTTTGTGCTTTCAATTATGGTGTCGGGGATTTCCAAGATGGCTTCATGCTCTTTCCTAAATGGCTTGAGATTATGACTAGTCAAGAGTTTAGAATCCCTTGGTTCTAACTAATATTCTACCCAATAATTTTGACCTCTTTTTCCCTTCTATTATTAGAAGTCTTAGCCTCATCACAAACCAAGATTCATGCATGTAGTAGAAAATTTCTATATATAGTGTTTAATTATGCAAAAAATTTAAATAGAGAAAGTATAATGCTAAAAATAATTTGGATACCTAAAAATGAATAAGAGATAATACTTAGATTATTTAATAATGCATAGGTAGATCAAATAAGTGCATGTGTAGAAACATTAAGGATGATGCTCAAATATGATTTACTAGACTCTATAAATTGGCTCTCTATCATCCTAGACACTACTATCAAAATAGAGACACTAGTGTTGACACTTATGTATTAAAACTAATTATTTTATGCATAATTATTTACATGTCCTTTTCTATAAATTCCACCTATGCATATTATGGTTCTATACCACCTTGTATATTATTAATTGAGTTAATGTGCATAGGTTTTGGATATTAACCTTTTGATCAAAACCCTAGATCCTCCAATTATGGCATGCCACACTATAAAAATGGGGGTTAGTGAGATCAAGAAAAGTTTATTTAATAAAAAACACCTATGTATCAGTAAGTTCTACCTACATATCCATATACTTTGAAGAGTGCCTCAAACCAATGTAATTATCCTCCTTATGTGGCCTTGTGTGAGAATAACAATGTAATATTTTATATGTGAGTACATGTAGTGATCTACCTTGGAAAAATATAAATATTGATAATGATTTGATTTTTGAATGCTTAAGACTTGTAATAATACTTATCCTATTACTAATTTGTAAATAGGTAAGAATAGGGTAGTTTTGTGTACTTAAGAAGTTTTTTTTCTAGTAAGTGCTAGAAATGTGCTTGAATAGAACTTGATCATAATTGATGATAATGAATGGACTTGTACTTGTATTTATGAAACGTCTTTTGAAAACAATATGATGAAGTGTTAACTAAGATAGATATGCCAACCCATTCATGTTGAAGGATTTTAAAAGTTGAGTGTTTGTTTTTTTCTAGTAAGTGCTAGAAATGTGCTTGAATAGAACTTGATCATAATTGATGATAATGAATGGACTTGTACTTTTATTCATAAGACATTTTGAAAACAATATCATGAAGTGTTAACTAAGATAGATATGCCAACCCATTCATATTGAAGGATTTTAAAATTTGAGTGTTTGTAGGGTATGTACACTAGCATCAAATATAAGACACTAGAATCAATTCTAATGTCCTATTATATATATTAAAATCCTATATAATAGAGAATTATTGAACTTCTATAACTAAAATTTCAATATATAAGAGTTTAGGATACACATGATCTAGGTAATTAAAATATAAAGGTCATACCATAAAATAAGCATTTATGCATAGTGAGATAGAAAAAGTGATACTTTTGATAGTGAGAAGGTCAAGAATTAAAGGGTATATCCTTGAAATAGTGGCATTAGAGGACCTGATCTATCAACAAAAACATGGGAAGGCAAAATCCCAATAGTCAACATCTATTCATGACACTAAAATTTGATCGAGGGAGTTGGATCCTTTAATGTGGTAGAACATTAAGGGATTGTGTTTCCACAATGTAGTGGGTTGAAACCAAGAATGATTTCAAGAGAGATTATTAGGTGCCACTCTTATGCTATAGTTGTGAATAGGGATAGGTGTTTTAAATCCCTAACCAAAACTAAAGTTGAACCAATGTCGACTGAATCCACTTCAAATTAGGGATTAGAGTAGGGAGGGTCTTATGTTGTAGCCATTTATAGAAAGGTAAAAAAAAATTAACCCTTGCTAAATCTAATAAATAGGTTTGATTTAAGGTAAAATATCTTGAATGGGTCTTGAAAGGGGAAGCTTGGTATTCTAATAAGGGTTTAATTTGAAAATCTAATCAATGATGGACAAATATTCAAACCCTTCATGGATGGATTTCATAGACATATAGACCATTAATGAAAGGAAAATTGGATATTTACCCTTGTCCAAAGGGAATTTTATTTTTGTTTTTGATAAAATAGAAGATAAGGATAAGATATTATAATATAGACCTGGTTTATGGATAATCATATCCTCATGATGAATCTATGTGGTATCACAATTTTAACCCTATTACTAAATCCTTTAATACTAGGCTAGTGTGGATTCACCTTCCTTACCTTACTTTGCAATTTTTGTCTAAGGCCAATTTTAGTGTTATAAGGGATGGTGTAGAAGGATTGTTACATGTAAATAAATCCACAAAATATTGTCTCCATAATACATATGTAAATATTTTTGTTAACATAGACATGAGCTCTTAGCTCTTGGTAAATTTGGAGTTAATTGTTGATAATCAGACTTGGGTGCAAGCTGTTGATTGTGAATAATTATCTTTCAAATGTAAGCACTATTTTGTAACTAGGCATTTTTATCATTCATGTATGTTAGTTTAGAGAAATAAACAAGGAATATCTTTGATGTATAATTTAAAATATTAATATTGTCGAAGAAAATTCCTTGGAAAATGAAGAAAACATAGTCGATATGAAAGAAGAAAAAGAGAACTAGTCAATTGGCGAGTCAATACAAGATAAGACTAGATCCTTCACTTATTCAGAGAATTTCATTGAAAATTCAACCTTGAAAGTGGTTTTTGAATATCTAGTTGTTTTAGGGGTAGACTTGTTAGCTAGAATTCCATTTAAAACTATCCAAGATTCTAACATTGAAGAAGGAAGGTCAAAAGTCCTATTGAGGACCTGGTTGTATCCATCCCCATCCAACATGACTCTAGAGAAGGAGGGAATTGGAAGGTGGTGAGATCCAAAAATATAAAAAAAATAAGGAGAATGTGCTACCTACTAATTTGACCCTTAGATCTGAAAATGAGAATGTGAATGATGGAATATATGGGATTTTAGGCCTTCATTTTAGATTCATGTTTTGAGTTACTGTGTTTTGATTTAGAAAAGGAGGCCAAAATCATATAGGCCATACCTTCCAATCCCTAGCTCCATTTGAGCCCATATTTGTGCCAAAATACTGTATTGAAAAGTTCAAAGTAGACATAACCCACCCTTCTAGTTATGGTACATTTTTTATATATTTTGGAGGCCATATGTTACCATTTAAGGGTCTAAAATTACAGTTTAATTTTTTCTGACTTTTTTTGTCTATTTTTATAACTAGGCATGAAATTTTGTTGAAATTCATCCATTAGATTAGTTTTAGTGTTTAGTTTATATTTTGATATTTTTAGAGATGTGCACACTTGCATGTGAATGTTACTAAAAATAATAGCTACTAATAATAACATGTCAAATTTTATTTATTTTTAGAGATCTAAATTTTGTATGTCAACTCCAATTCTGAGTCAAGGCTTATTTAAGCATGATTTTTAATTATTTTAATCATTCAATATGAATCAATATTCATTATTATTCGTAATCTTGGACTATTGGATTTTCATTTGTCTTGATAGTATTTAGGTTCATTATTTTATCTTGGTAAATATTTGGGGTTCTAGGCCATTTGTATTGGTTTCATTTACATGATTGGGCCCCTGATTCAAAAAACTCTTATTTTTATCAATAATAATAAAAAGACAACCTACATGTGACATTAACCATCATATCATGGACTTTCATCAAGCTCATCATAAGTAATTTCATTGATGTGAGAATGGCAATGGTAACTAACAGAAGCTATCAAACGATTTAAGGCTAACACCTTATATTGGTGCTAAATTTTAAAAATATATATTAGATCCACACTACAAAAAATATTTCCACTACATTAGTGAGTGTACTAAGTTTCTGTTAGTATTTTATTGAAAATTTATTTTAACTCTATTACCTAGAAAATAGAAACTAGATAGATAAATCAATTTTACATGGCAAGTTTGTAGTCCCATTGTTTTTGTCTGGTTAGAGTAATAACAAATATTGAATTTCAAAGTTTTTATGATAATGTAACTACATGCATTAATTATATATAACCAAACATTATTAAATTTTAAACTTAAGTATACTAACAAAGCAGTATATGTTTAGAAGGGAGTTATATTCAACATAACGCTAAGAATGTAAGTGAGATTATCCATTTTCTCCAACCATCACTAAAATTTTAACGTTATCTTAAGGTATTGTGTTTATTCTACTAACATTTAGAATTAAATGCAAGTTATTCAGTCTATAATAAGTTGATTTTTTTTAAAGCTAATTTACAAGGATCTTGAAGGCTCATAAGTTCAAGTCAAAATCCTATTTTTCTCTTTCACCATGGTAACATGATATAGATGAACCATTTATGATCTTGAATTGCCTTCGATATTGGTTAACAAATGACTTATATATGTATTTCCAAATAATATTTCAAACAAGAATTTTTTGAAAAATAAACTTGTGTGAATCTTCTTTCAATAGGTCTTTTGAAATTTGTAATTATATTGGCCTGAATCCTTAGTGTCAAAAGGAATCATTGTGTCCCATTTAAGTCCATTTTTTGCCAAACCATATAATTATAGTATTTAATTGAATATTATTGAATGCTCCATCATTTTTATAAATAAATACATTCTTGATAGTAGTTTTTGATAGGAATTTAAAAGATACAAAACCATGTTGTTATTGGAATCAAGGTATGGGTTCAGAATGCAATGGTTTTTCCATCGATGTAATTTTGGGGTAACCCTACTCTTATATAAAGATTCATCATCCTTTGACTATTTAAGTAAAATTAATTATCTAATATACAAAAGTGTAAGATTTATATTTTAATATATTATTACACATGATATATTATCATTCTCAGAACCTAGAAAAATTAATATAATTGCTTTGGAAGTTAGCTAATGTCAACTCTAATGATGAACAAAAATTGAACCTTCAAAAGGTTATTATTAACCAAGAACTAAGTGGGCTAGTTATGAAGGGTGAAAACTAATAGTGCATATCTCCTATCATCATATTATTTTTCAAGATCTAAGTGGGATAGTTAGGAAGGTATAAAACCAATAACATAGACCTACTATCCCTAACGCTGTGTGATTGTTTGAAAGAATTTCAACACTATATGCATTTAATTTTAAGAAAAGAATATGATCAAGTTAAGATTTAAGAAAAAACATATCACAAAATAACATAAAATTCCTTCTTACAAGTTAGATCTAAATAATTTTGTGTGACAAGATAGAACTCATGATAAATATATTAATCACAATAAAACCATTTATAACATAGAATCAAAAGTCTGGTTTGTTTCAAAAGTATACGTATAATTTATAGATCAAATTTTGAGAACATAAATATGCATGCTCAATTTGATAATTCCTTCACCTTATAGGATAATTTGAAACCTACATTTGAAATCCTTTATTATACTGAAGAGAAACACAAATTACCTTATATCATTACATGTGAGGTAGAATGTAAAAAGCATTAATCAATATGCATTACTTTTTCCTATTTTTAAATAATAGATTTATTCCTGGTTCAATGTCCATAGTAAGATGATGCCCCTCCAAAAGAGTCTTCTATACTTCCACTACATTCATCATCTCTTCTACAAAATTCCTTTCTTCTTCCCTGTGTGGGATTTATGCCACCATCGACCTTCAAACCCCTATATTTTTCTATTATTTTCCTCTTTCAATCCTAGGGTTTGAATGATAGTCCTTTGAGAGTCAAAACATAATAATTAAAATATTTAAAACAAAAATATCTAGATAATCAAAATGTCCATGTACAAAATAAAAGACACACCACGCGTATGATTTGTTAAGCTAAAAAACATTTCCACAATCCCTCCTATCTATTTGGGGCACTATCATCTAAATTGGTAGTGAGTGGATTATCTAAGGGGTGGCAATAACATTATTTCTTTCCCAAATCATATAATAAAAAAACCAAGAATAACTTGAAAGATTGAACGACTATTGAAAACCAAAAAATGTAAAATTTAAGAATTGATTTAATTTCACATGTTCACATTGTAGATACCATATTATCTGCAGATGCATTAGAATTTCATTCAATATATTTTCAATTTAAACTTCTATGATTCCAAAAATATTATAAAGGGAGAGCATAAAAAGTAAAATCAGGAAAACCCAAGGGTAAAATTGGGTGTAATTTTCCTTAGGGTCTCTAAACTCATAACACTACATATAAATCATAATCTTAAGCATTATTTATCAAAATCATAATAATAATATAACTAATTAGACCATAATATCACAACAATACATCTAATAATAAATTGAGCAATGTATAGTATGTTTGCATTCACATTTTATGGCTACATTGTTTGCTAAATTATGTGAAACAAAATTTTAAAAAAATAGAATTTAACCCCAAAATAAATTTTAGTATTAAAAATGTTTATATGTGAAGCCAATTCAAGAAAGTATCCCAAATACCCATTGGTGATACATAAATATGCTATCGAATCCTCATAAGAAACTATTTTTTTTATCCAAACAACAATTCTCAATGATTTTTTTATAGATATAGAAAGTGAGGACTTTAGGTTGTTTTTTAATAAATTTTTAATAGTTTTAAACTTTGAATTAAAGTATAAGAGGTCATAAAACAAGATGAATTTGGAGAGGATTTGAAAAAAATCTCAGCAGATTTGATTGTTGTGCCCAATGTTAGTCCTCTATTTTCTTGTCAAGAAAAAACAAGAAATTAAAAGACAACTACCCTCAAATTTTATTTTTTGTCTAAGAAAAACCAAGTTAAACATGAAACATAGAAAAAAATATGCAAACCCTGTGGACAAATCCCAGAAGAACAACATCTACAAAGAAGAATGGCCGCAAGTTGAACTCAAACAAATACAACCATAAAATTGTAAGATCCATAATATAACACTAAAAAATATAAAAATGATATAATTTTAGGGTTAAAATTACTTATTATAAGTAGATAGAAGTCTTAGATAATTAACCTCAAACTATACCATAACCCTATGTTAAATGAGGGAAGCCATCCAATTTTAAGGCCTTTATAGTAACACTTCCATCTTAGGAATATATGATTTTCCAAGCCTCAAAACAAAGGTTGGTGATATTGACTATGCCAAATAGATAGTTAGTCTGGCTAGCTGAAACAGATGGCCTACCAAATAATATAAAAGTATGCCAAAAATGAAAACTCTAAAACATAAATTTTATTGCATACTACGTGTATGATTAGAATCTAAGGGTGGATTATTATTTGGAACTTTGGGTGCAGTATTCTACCCTCCTAAAATGACCAATAATGCCTTGAATTGTGTGAAGTGGAATGTAACATTAAATATTCTCAGCCAAGGAATGCATCCTAAACAATAATGTTTTATTCAACAACTAAAAAACATGCAACTTACTTCTAGCTTTTATGATAATAGTATTTATCCCTATCTTAATGTCCATAGTAAGGCAAAGCCCCTCTAAATGATTCTTCTATTCTTCCACTACATTCCTCATCTCTTATCCCAGATTCCTTTGTTCTTTCATATGTGGGATTTGTGCCACCATTGACCCCCGAACCACTCTATTTTTTTTATACTTTTCCTCTTTTAGTCATAGGGTTTAAAGACCATTACTATTAGATTAAAAACACAAGGAGTACAATTTGTAAACAAAAATCTCAAGATAATCAGCATGTTCATGCACAAAATAAAAGACACACCACACATATGATTTGTTAAGCAAAAAAAAAAAAAACATTTCCCCAATCCATCTTGTCCATTTGGGGCATTACCATATAAATTGGAAGTGAGTGGATTATCTAAGGGGTGGAGATAATATGCTTTATTTCCCAACCCATATAACAAAATTCTAGAAAAACTCTCAAATATTTAATGATTATTGCAAACCAAATAAAATAAAATTCAGGAATTGATGTAATTTCCCATGCTCAAATTATAGATACTAGATTCTTTGTAAATCCATTGGAATTTTATTCATTTATATTTTCAATTTAAACTATTATGATTGCCAAAAATACAAAATACAAAAGGAGAGCACACGAGGGAAAATCAAGAAATCCCAAGGGTGAAATTATGTGAAATTTTCTTTAGGGTGTCTAAAATCATTATACCGCAGTCAAATCACAATATTAAGCACTATTTATCAAAATAATAATAAAAATTCAATGAACTAAAACATAATATCACAATAACACATATACTAATAAATCAATCAACTTCTATTATGTTTTCATTCACATTTTCTAGCTATACTCTTTTCTAAATTGCATGATTTTTTTTTGAAAAATATAGAATGTAACCCTATAATCAATTATAGTATTAAAAATGTTTATCTGTGAGGCCAATTTAAGAAATTATCCCAAATACCCATTGGTTATACATAAATATGCTACTAAATCCTCTTGAAAAACTAAAATATCCCTCTAAACGATAAATCTCAATGATTTTTTAATAGATATATAAAGTGAGAAATTTAGGTGATTTTTTAATAATGTTTTTCCTTAGTTTTAAACTATGAATTAAAGTAGAAGAGGCCACATAAAAAGATGAATATGGAGAAGATAAATAAAAAATGTCTGTAAATATGATTAATATGCCCAATATTGGCCCTTCATTTTCTTGTTACGCAAAAGCAAGAAATTAAAAGACAACTACCCTCAGATTTTGGTTTCTTTCCAAGAAAAACCAAGTTAAACTTTAAACAGAGAAAAAAATACCCAAACCCTAGGGACACAGCCCAGAGCAATGACGTCTATAAGGAACAATGGCCACATGTTAAACATAAATAAATATAAGCACAAAGTCATACACTCAATAATAGAACACCAACAAATAACAAATCCATATAGGCTTAGGGTTAACATTAATTTTTGTAAGCATATGGAAGTATTATATCACTAACCTCAAACTATACCATATCCTTATATTAAATTAGGGAAGATATCTAAATTTAATTCATCTTCACTCACACTACCATCTTAAGAATAGATAATTTTCTAAGCCTTAAAACAAAGGCTGGGGATTGTTAAGGTCAACATACCCCCATTTCTAAAAATAGGACCCTTGTTTCAAATTTTAATAACTTGTGAAATAAATTAAACATCCACTTGACTAGAGTACATTATTGGAATATAATGGTTCTCATCATGTTTAAGTTGTCTGGTTAGAGCATAATATTCATTTGCATTCATATAATATTTCTACTATTGACTTTTGTGTTCCCGTGTTGTAGGTTTAATGGAATCCCTTTTGGATAAACACTATTTAGTGTTTTGTGCTTTGATGATTGATTGACCCTTTGATTAATCTTTTTTTCCCTTGATTGTCTAAATTGAATCTATGGTTAAACAATTCTAAAAAACCATAATCTAAAAATGCTTTATCCTAGGTCTTTTTGAAATAAGATTCAAATTTATGTGGGTCATTTTTATTTTAATTTATGTAGGAAAATTTTTATATTTTAAAGCTTAATTTTTAGCCTAGGTCGTAGTCATATTTATTAAATACCACTAAGACCTTAATCTAAAACTTTATGTTAAATTCTTTATGTCTTGTAGTTCAAAGCAGATCTTTTATTATATTTTAATCTTAGCTTAAAAGTCATACTAGGTTTTAAGTTGTATTTATTAATACAACAAAACTTTAGGATAGGATTTATATGTTTCCTGAGGATTAACTTAAAATTCATTGCCTATAGGACAAACCAACATGAAGATTCCAGGTGGAAAGATCTTAGAGTTTTGAGAGAGAATCAATGACCCATGTGTCAAGGTAAAATTCAATAAGTCAAGGAATATTGATGGTGTGCATTTGTTCATGCACCAAAGATATACTAACAGAGGGCACAGTTAATAAAGTTAAAAGACCTACATAGTGACTTGAGAGTGCCAAGTGGCAACATCTCGAGATCTTAGATGGTAAATCAATGATCTATGGGACCCTTCCCTAAGTCATTAGTCAATAGATTAAGAGCTCAAGATCCTACCAAGTCCATTTTTCTCCTTTGGACTCGATTATAATATCTGGGGATCATATGAGGCTGTGAGACTTCATGATGATCCCCTGAATCTCCTATATATGTCCTTGGCATTGAAATCATTCTATCACTTGAATTCTTACTAGTATATTTAATTGTTACCATTTATGGGATTTGTTGGCATTGTTAGTGACCTAGGTTAATGTGTCACCTAAGCTTTATTTATTTCTTGTTTCAATCCTTGAATCGATTCTAGTGTATAATCGATTGTGTTTTCAATTGGTTGATGGAACCATTATCTTATTTCCTAATTTTCATGTTTGGTTTTGTTACTTGATTTCTATGTTTGGTTGAGTTGCTTGATTACCATGATTGGTTGAGCTTATTTGTCATCCTTGACTTAGTTGAATGTAACTATAAGTTATATGTGATGCTTTTTAGTTTGATTTTGAGTGTATGGAGTGTACCATAGGTGGTGACTATGCTTTGTGTTGGTACTATGCTATTGTGATGTGATGCATATTGGTTTAGTACTAGCTTACTTAGAACATTCTCCTTGACCTTGTTTTCTAAAACCATCAACTAGATGATGGTTGGGGGTGGTGAGGGCCACCTATGGAGGTATCATAGGGCTTGGTTGTAGGGATTCTCCTGTTTGATGTCTTCTACTCCATACGTGGATGGCTTCATGGATATGTATGATTTGTTGGACAATGTTAGTCACATGTGTTTTCTCTTTACTAGCTTATATGTATGTTACTTTCATCTAGCATGACTAGTGGTTATAGTTAAATTTACTTCCATTGGATTTTAAATTAGTTACATTTATCTCTTGGCATGGTAACCTTCTGTATGGATAGGGACCCTTCGAAATTAATAATTTCAAGCTTCTATTGTTGATTCTGGTGTAGTATGTTAGAGATCACATATAGTCCTCTATTCTAGCCTTGGATGTACCTGAGTTTTATCTTGGATTGTTAACCAGATATTCCTTAATAATGCTATAATGTTTAACCATATTTTTCATATTGTTTATTTTTTATTATGTCATTACATAGCTAATATTCCATGTAGTTATAACCTAAAATTGGTTTGACATACTATCATAGAAGTGTTTTATTGTACCCGCTTGTAGAACTTCAATATTTTCTTATGATATAAACTATAATGATAAATTTGATTAGTGATTTGGTTAGGCAAAGAGTTAATTATGTTATGTTTAAGCATACTTGAGTTTTAGATTTGGATGGATAGTTGTTTACCAATTGCTAATTCTGTACTAAGTGGATTTACAATACTAATGATATATTAGAGAATTGGCTTGTTATTCACACTATGAAATAGATAGTATGTGACATTGTACATGATTTCATGTGGCATTAATTTTCTTATGCCATCTTATCAAACTTCTATATGTATTCCCTTAAACTGACCCTTCATGAAGATGTGGGTGTAGATATTCTTATGCAATGGATCTTATGTATTTTGTTAATTGGGTGTCTTGACTTGCTTGAGTATATTGGCTAGTATCTCTAGTATTTTGGAATCTTAGATTGGATGGTAACTAATGTGAGCTAACTAATTATTTATTTTGTAGACGTTTTCATATGTTCATTTCCTTTTACACATGTTGGAGTTATTCTTGATCCAAACTAAGAATATATAACTACCTATAGTCTATTTTAATTTATGAATGGAGTATAAATACTTCTTGGGTATTCAAATTTTTATGTGGTAATATGAGAGGTTGTACATTGTATTATTAAAATAGATTGCTAATTTAAGAATGGAAAAGGCAATCATAAATCTCTTGTACTATTAAGTAACTGAAATTTTATTTGATAACATCCATTGATTATATGATTATATAAATGAAGTGACTAATAATGTTAAAGCGGGTATCATTTTCATGTGATGGATGTAATATCAGTTGACCTCATGTTGTATATATTTCCTCATTAAAAAGTCATGGTTGTTGGTCTATATTTGTGTGTGTATCTAGTCTTATGTAAACCTTGATATTTGTGTGTTTCACCAAATCGGTTCATTCAACACCGTTGCATTCCATAACAAGATATATTTATGCATAGGTGAAGCATATTCCTCTTTTATGCTAGAAATACTTAGTATGATTCCCTATGAAGTAAGATAACTCATTAATGAATTCCTTAAGGAAAATAAGATGTTATTATTTTAAAATGTAGTCATGCATAATAAACCCCTAATTATAGAATTGGCTAAAATTCTATTGTGAGTGTGTAAGTTCATTGGGATTATAGATTTGGCTAAAATGCTAATGTGTCCCCTACCTTAACCATCAGTTAGTAAGATAATCAAGATTAAGTATTAAATATTTTTTTTATGCATGTGTGAGTTCCCTTATGTGTTTTGAATAATGGATCTTTCATATGATTTCCATTAGGGAGAATGTTTCCTTGGTTTCCATGTCGTGCATTATTGTGTTAATTAATACTCAGAAGGTTAAGATTAACCTCTTTGATTGTGCATATGTGGGTATGCTAAGCATGTATTTCTTACTTTAGAAACTGAGATATGGGTCCATCATGCATCCATCATGTACTCTAATATGCAACTTCCAAAAAATAATTTGGTGTTATTTCAAATCCTCCTTGCTATTAAAACTTACACCTTGGTATGTTATTACTTGAGGAAATGGATCTTGAAAATCAATATCATGCCCATAAATCATTATATAATACACACACATGAAGGGATCAGTAAGAGTTATGGTGCCCATAGTTGAAATTAAAATAGGTATGAATAATGCATCAACTAATTTTCTAGATGCACATTTCTTACAATTGATAACTATATGAAATTTTTGAAAAAATCCCATCCATTTATACTTTTTAGTTTAATGAAGCTTAGTTTTAGCTTATAAAAATTAGAGAGGTTTATGATCTATATGGACAAATGTTTAATTACCTATGAGATAATTATTTCATTTCTTGACTAATTGAATAAGCCAATATAGTTCTTTATCATATGTAAAATAGTTCAAAATTATACTATGAAATAACTTTAAATGGTAACATATTGGTTTACATACATAAATTAAGACAACCCCATAACATAATCATTAAAATCAGGTTTTCACCTCAAATGGAAGCTAAAATTTAGGCAAAGATAAAAAAAGAAATCATGGATAATATTATGTCTGAATATATAAAATACAATTTTTTTCTTCTTACCACAAGTTGAATTCTTACCACTTGTTGTAATGGCATGCAAAGGTACGAATATGGAAGAGAAGTTTTTGATTAATTTCCTCAAATATTTAACTTCACCCACAAATCTCCTTATCTTGGTCACATTAGAATGCATTGGCTAGTTGATTATGGCATATAAATTCTTTAGATCAATCTTAAATTACCCATTTCTAATGAAATCAAATACTATCAAAATAATAAAATTACCAATAGGAAAATCTTATAAAATAATAACTAGTATTGATTCATATTGAATGATTCAAATAATTAAAAACCATGCATAAATAAGCCTCAACTGAGAATTGGATTTGACATGCAAAAATTAGGACTCTAAAAATAAATAAAACTTGACTTGCTACTTTTAGCAGTATTATTCTTAGTAAGTTTCTCATGCAAGTGCATGCAACTCTAAAACTATCAAAAAAAAACTAAAAATTAATGTTAACCTATCAGATGAATATATTGAAAATAATATTAAACTATAGTTCATATCTTCAGATGGTCATGTATGGCCTTATAAAAATATAAAAAACATACAACAACTATAAGGGTGGGTTATGAATGCATCAAACTCTTTGAGATTATTACTTTGTCATGAAGATGGGCTTAAATGGAACTATGGATCAAAACATATTTCCTGTAGAAGTTTAGCCTCTTTTTTTGCATCAATTTCCATGACATTCTTGTAGAAGATAAGTAATTTTAAATAAAATCACATTTATTCTCCTAAAACATTATTGTGTTCTACTTAACAAATTAAAAAACCTATTTTATATGGTCAATATGTTGATCAAAAGTTTTCATAAATATAAGAATATCATCCTAGCATTGAATGAAAAAGGAATCAATAAATGACCTCATTAGATTATTCATCAACCACATGAAAGGGGATAGTTCATTGCATAACTCAAAAGGTATAACCAACCATGCATACAATTCTTTACTTGTTTTGATTTTTTTTTCAGATATGCTCTTCCTTAGTCCACTCATGGTGTTACCTAGATTTAAAATTAGGCTTAGTAATGTACTTTTCATGTTGAAGTTGATTATGAATATCATTAATCCATGGAATATGGTACCTATTCTTGATGATTATCTTATTAATTTTTCTATAATCAACACACTTTATCCATGAACAATATTTATTAGGTACTAAAAAAGTAATAAAACCACATGGACAATTGATAGGATAGACTACACATTGATTAATCAAAGTCTATAATTATTATTTTATCTCATTGGAAACATTAAGGTCTATAAATTGACATTCGAAAGCAAACTATGAAGAACAAACTAGTTTTCATGCTTATTCGGACTCACCAATGACAACCTATGGGCTCATGACATACTTCCTTAAACTATTGTACCAAATCTCCCACAAACTTCAACTCTTTCTTAGTAAACATGATATAAGTGATTTTAGGTAAAACCACTTATTTATCTTAAATATCACTCAAAATATGCAAAAAAGACTTCCCACTAACATTGATATAGTTATTAGCTTCAAAAGAACTTACCAAAGATATTTTAGAATCACTTTTGTAGGATAAAATGATGTAGTTGTTTCCATCCTTCAGTAAATTGTATTGGTTTCCTCTCCTCATGAAGTAATGATCCAGAATATGAAAGTAAGGGTTTCTGAACACTACACTACACACATCAAGAGGCCTAATGTCCACTTTAATTTTATCAATCAAATGTGTAATAATACGAAACCTAAATTTTAATGGATTAGTCCCCTTGATGTATACACCTTTCTTCACCCAACCCATATCATATGGGCTTGGATGACTATAAGTCTCTAGCTTCAGTTTATCTACTTAATGTTTAATTATCAAGTTTGTTTGTGAACAAATATAAAAAATAACATCTAATTTTTATTTATTTGAATTTTGATATGGAAAATTTTATAAAGTTCATTTTATTGAGCACTATTATTACCCAAACATACTTCTCTATTGCCATATGTACACAAAAAAGTGTCATCCACATTAGATCTATAATTAATATTCTCACCTTGGAGAGAGGGCATAGCCTTCTTCTTGTTGTTGTTCTTGAACAAATATAATTTTGTGTAGAGATTCCAAATCTCATGATGATTATCAATATCATAATTCCTACAATGACATTTAATATAATTCTTATTTCAAATTAGCATTATCTTTACCTTTATTTTTACCTTTACCATTTTTCTAAGATGTTTTTGGTTTTATTGGAATTGCTTTAAGAGGTAGATGGAGACTTATTCTTATCCATATATAAGTAGTGATATTGGGAACAAGCCTCATTTACATCCATAGGCTTGGTTTAGAGAACATATATCCTTAAATGGATATGAATTATACTAACATACATCATCTAAATATCATGGTCCATTCTATATTTTCCCATTTGGACAACCATGTTAAAAAATTAACTTAGGTCCTCATAAAAAATAGGATATACATGATTTTTGATTATAATATTAAAAAATTTGACTTAGTAAGAGAATTAATATTTAAAAAGAAAAAGTAATGTACATAGATTTATAACCAAGGTAGATCATGATTAGGTAAATCTAACCTTGTGAAATAAATATTTTGTCTCTCATTATTTTGATACAAACTAAAATATACCTCATGTTTGGATAACCAATAGTGTGGCCTCTTTATATTAACATTTTCATCATATGGTTTAATGTCTATCTTTACCTAAGCCTTGAATGGAGTTTAAATTTGGTTGGAATAAATATTTTATTTAAATTTATTAGGTTTGGGATCTTCCTCTTTATTTTATTTATGTATATCTATAGGAACACAAAGCTTCTATATGAGAATCCTCATGATGGAATCCAACTGGTTGAGCTTGCTCATAGAAAGAGAGATGATAATAACTCCTTATTGAATATTTTATAATTTATATTTAGCTACACATGCATATTATTCATCATTATGGATGATACTTTTTATTTATTTCTTCCAATTGTGGAAATATTTTATTCAAAGGTAACAAGGATACCTTGACCTTTAACACTAATTTATCTACTAATGGGTATGTAATTGAAAAAATACATAAAAACCATAAATAATACTAATTATCACTTTTTATAATACAAATTTTATATGTAACCAAGTAGTTAAACCACAATAGTCTTCGTTAAAATGGATCTTTTACTCAACTCAGTAATTGGTGGAATAATCTAATGTTTTAGACTAGTTAGCTTGAATAAAAAACCTATGAAGTGTTGGAAATTAAAGTAAATATTTATGAACTATAAATGAGAATAAAAGAGATAAAAAACACATAATAACACAAGGATTTATCTAAGAAAAACCCAATCTCTAGAAAACATTAGTTATGTGAGGCAATTTCACTCCCCTCTTCACTATGTGATTCAAACTACATATAAGATAATTATAAAAATTGTCTTTCATGAAAAAATATTCATTAATTCCTATCCTAACTTTTCACATAATATTTATTTTCACCATTTAGACACTTCTTGGAATGTACCAACATTGAAATAACCTCTAAACAACTAAAAAAACAAAAGGCAACCTGAATCAATACCCAATCTTACTAACCTGTAATGTGAATCCAATTCAAAAAAAATTATGATGTATTCTCTCTTGCACATTAACTTTACTTATGATTTCTCATATTTGGAGTCCAACAAGAATCTCAAATGAATTTATAATGAGAATAATAAATTTTTACAATTATTCAACTTTAGGATTTTTGTATGTTGTAGAAATTGTTGGTGTATTCAAATTGGTAGTTTAAAAATAACTAGTGTAGTTACATAAATATCAAGGATATTACATAATAACCATTTACAATAACTATATTTTATGAAATTATAAATTTTCTTGTGAAATCACCACCCTAAAAATAATAGTAGATTCACTATATCTTAAGAAAAGCCCTTATGTTTTAGAACTAAAACACCCTGACTTTGTCACCATGGAGATTTATAAATCAACCCAACTCTGAATATACCAGTACAACATATCTAAATTTATGTTTTTGTAATGAAATTTATTTTATAAGTTTATTCAAACCATGAATTTATTACACAAAGGATAAGCAGAAACAATAAGTTTACATAAACAATAAAATGCATCCATATTTGGATTAGTTTCAAGAACACTTTAACTTTCTAAAGCAGATAAAACTTCTCCTTTTGTCTTCCTTAATTACTTATTATATGATACAGTGAGTTGTTAAGTAATAATTTCTAGTGAAATAATCGACATATTCACCCTATGCCTATTCTTACTCTATAATTATAATCCTTTGATCAACATTTTCCATGTTTGATGCACATTTGATGCACTTCTTCCAAATTAGGCCTGGATCGACCCCAACCTAACTTTATGTATAATGTATATATCATCATCTATTTTCATATAATGGGATACTCAAGAAAATGTGGAACCTTCAAGAAAAAAATAAAACCAATCAAGCTTAATCACATGATCCTTTACATATACTTGGGAAAACTCAAGAACAAATGTTAATAACAAATTTTCCCAAGTTCTACAATGTTCATAGATAGGCATAAGGAAATCAACACCCTTTATATTTTTTAAGGCATAATGGGGATAACCATCATATTCATACCATGAATACTTATTTATATTTATGTTGTTTTTAGTAATTCTTTAAAGAAACTAATAAATGAAAAATTTAAAACACATCTTACCTTATTTTTTTTATGATAGAGATCTAAGAAATTATTTTCAATATGATTTTGGACCACTTCATGATATAAGATCATTTATCCATAATTAAAACTTAGTTTATTCAATAAACACAAAAATTCAACCATTTAAACCTCGATAATTAATTATAAATAAAACTTTGATTGCATAACATTTTTAATTTTAAACATGAAAGTGGTAATTAAAGATGTAAAAGTTTAAGGTGAATTTAAGATGATGTTAGTGTTAAAATGTTATGGTAAGGTTAAAAAACCAATTTTTGGGCAATATTAGGTCAAAATTTAAATAACTTTTAGTTTCAAATTTAAATAATATTTATATATAATTTAAAATGTAACATTGATGTGAATTTAGAAAATCATAAAGGTGATTCATGTTTACATTTAGGTCTTCATTATTGAATTCAAATATTGAGTCTGATGGAATTGTGTATTGTTGTATTTGGAAACAAAAATTATAATTGAGCAAACCAGGGTATATTATTGATTAAACACATTGAATTGAGAAATATGATATATTTTTATTAATTTAAGATGAAAGTGGAAAATTAATGTCAATTTAGGGTTGATCATATAGTTGACATAATATATCTACTATGACTTGGACTCATGATACAATAAATTGAAGGGAATTAGGTCATGGTGAATTGTAAAAGTTAAATTTATAAAATCCATATTTTCTATGTACATTTTATTATATCAATAATTAATATATATGTTTTTTAGTTATTAATTATTAAATCCTTTAAAATAAAATATGCATTTCATTTCAGACCTATTCATTTGAGGAAGTGTAAATGATTTTTTTATACTTGAAATTATTTGACATTTTCATATGTATTATCTTTTACCCTTAGAAAATAATTTTTAAGTATTTAATATCATTTAAATATTTACTTTGAAATATGAAAACCATAATTTGTACTTGATATTCTATAATTATTGGTTTGTATTACATCATATATCCAAGCATCCCAGGGTGAAACCCGTTTTTAATGCCCTAAGTAACTATCATGGTGAAAGGTATACATCACATGAAGCTCAAATATATGAGGATATGTTGAATGATGATTATAAATACATAATTATGGATATGTAAATAATAAAATTTAATGTTCTAATAAGTATTTAATGAACCCCTCATCCCAATTCAACCCTTTTAGGTATAATAGGAAAGAAAAAATAAATGGATTCATAGTTAAACATAAATGTCACTATCCACATTGATAAATGTTAATAATTTTTTTAAAACATATATAGTAAGTAATTTAGCATCAAGGTATACATTCAATCAGTGCTTAGTAGAATTATTAGTCTAATTATCCTCAAACTCTTGACTCAAGTTATTTTTTATATAAACTTCCTGGGAATCATGATAGTGGATCTCAATCCCACCATTTATTACATCATTTTAAAATTTATGTGATATGTTATATTTTATATAGTTTAAATTATTTGTTTACATGTTTATTGTTAAGAAAATTATCATTTTAAAGGTAATTAGGGTCATCAATTTATACCACCATTATGGAGAATGGGAAAATGTCAAAGAGGAGTATTGTGAGAGGATTATAGTTTTAGATAAGCAAGTTTATCATTTTTGGGGGTAAATCCTAGTATATAATTATTGTTCTATAACCTTCATCACTACCATAATTCCTAAGTTTGTGTTTTAATTTAATTGAATATATAAATCATGGTCTCCTTTTTATTTTGAAATTTCATATGAAGAAGAATAAGTGTAAATTAATTGATAAAAAATTAAGTTATCAATTATCTTCAAGGAACTGACCATAGAAAATGAGAAGGCACTATACATACCTTATGATTAGAAGTATATAGGATTTCTAACTTCCAATGTAATAAATAAATTTAAAAATTCATAGCTATGTTTAATCTTAACTATTTATGTACTTACATTTCGCATATTTGTTGACTCATCAATAAATAAGCTAAGTATTATCTCTTTTTCATGTATAAGCATGCAAATTATTGTTTGCTACTATATTATATATAATTAGTAAGTTTTCATAACTCAAAAATGTATAAAAATATATTGTGAATCTAAACTATTTAATTACCCTGATTTTTATAGGAGTTTACTCCTTACTTGATTAGGCTACTCTCTCTTTAATCCTTATTTCCAAAAATGATTAAACATATAAGTGTATTATGTGTTGAGTAGTGTTATATTAAAATATATCCAATCCTAAATACAGTTTTTAAAACTTAAAAACATGTTCTTTTGAACTTGATATGATATTTATACTTGGATGGTGATTTCTCCTTTTCAGGAGATTCAAACTTGTATGCTATAGGATAGTTCCTCTCAATGTATACATATATAATAGATATTCTTTTGATAAGGATTAAATAAGATAATGATTAGACTTGATATATATAAATAGGATAAAATTTGTGTGACTTTACCCCAAATTGACATACATAATGTATAGGATAAACAAAAGGATCAATTATAATTTGAGAAATTATATGTTGTAGAAAACATAGATAGTTCCAGCCAAGGTAGACGGCTCTAGTCACTAGAAAATTATAACTATGACCAAAGCTTCTCAAGGGAAAGTAAACAGTAGTTTGATTTTAGGTGATAATTTGAGTAACATGATAAGTTATTTATGCATAGACTAGGGAAATTTTATGTATGAAGAATTGAGATTTGGGAAGGCTAGCCCCATAGGTGAGTGAATAATTGTGTGAGAATTTAGACAAGAGTTAATTATGTATTATTTCTTTGTACCTTTCCATTTTTTTGTTATTTCCTATTCTAAAATCTCACCTATAATTCTCAATGATGACACACACACACACACACACACACACACACACACACACACACACACACACACACACACACACACACACACACACACACACACACACACACACACACACACACACACACACACACACACACACACACACACACACACACACATTGAGGCCTTTACCATAGTTTGCACTAACTTATAAGGGAAGTTATAGGCTACTAGGTATTCTTCTCTTCTTGCTTCTTCTCTCTTTCACCTCTTATATTATTTAATTAATTAATTGGGATTTCCATTATTTTCCTTGATTTCAGATCTTGGATTATCTATTACTTGGTCCTTTATTATAAAAATAATAAAATAAAAAATAAAAAATAAAAACTTCTTTGACATTATCTTTGTTGGATACATAGATACACATTGACACATGCCATGCTTTTCTACCTTTTTATAAAGTTTTCAATATTCATTATTTATGCACATGTTGATTATGATATCATTTGAGTTATATTTAGGATATAAAGGTTACTTATGATTATGTAATTATAATTTATTAGCATCTTCATGATGCCTACACAAAGGGCACCCTTAGATTGGGAACATGTTTATAACGGGGGTTTTTTTTTTAGTCTGCTTTAGGTTATATCATTCCTATTTTCCATTCCAATATTGAGATTTATACTTGTGTGTGTGTGTGTGTGTGTGTGTGTGTGTGTGTGTGTGTGTGTGTGTGTGTGTGTGTGTGTGTGTGTGTGTGTGTGTGTGTGTGTGTGTGTGTGTGTGTGTGTGTGTGTGTGTGTGTGTGTGTGTGTGTGTGTGTGTGTGTGTGTGTGTGTGTGTGTGTGTGTGTGTGTAGATTATATATTGCACTCTTAGTTACAATTATACTTATTAATACTTTCAATTTTTGTTACAATAGATATTATCTTGTTTACCTAATTATTTATTTAACTATTTGCATATACTTGATTATGATTATGTACGTTTATTGGCATTGCTTGTTTTTTATTGTGTATAATTTTATTTTATTTTTGTCAGTTATATGTGATTTATTGTTTGTTTTATTATTGATAAATATTTATCTATGTGGTTACATAACTATATGTTTTTATATTTGATGACTATATTATTTGAATATTATATTATGTGCTTATATGATTAAAAATGTACACACATACACACACACACACACACACACACACACACACACACACACACACACACACACACACACACACACACACACACACACACACACACACACACACACACACACACACACACACACACACACACACGAGGTATTAGGTGGTTACATGAATAATAAATTTTTAGATTCATTCAAAACATTAAGTTTGGTTCCATGATCTATATCATGCACTCTATTACTTCCATTATTATTATTATTATTATTATTATTATTATTATTATTATTATTATTATTATTATTATTATTATTATTATTATTATTATTATTATTATTTTGTGCTTCATTTTTTAATCTTTTAAATACTAGAACATATATTTACATTTTGAAATATCATTTGTCCCTATTTTTTATGTTATAATGGTCATATAATTTTTCCATCACTTTGTTTTCCCTTAATTATATTAATTTTGATTAAAAATGTTAGTATTGGTTATTGATGAACATTTTGATGATATTTATAATATAATTACATACTTTTTTTACAAATATGATTTCAATATTATCTAATATTTTTATTTCTATCTATGTCACACATGGTTCAATTAATCCTTATATTTTTAGATGACTAATATGTAATAACATCCCTCTCATAGAAAGGGGGATAACTAGCATTATTCTATCTTTGATTATAGATTTCAAGTTGTTACAAATATAAGCACTTATAAATAGGTTTAAAATGTTTGATAATTCATTGATAAAGTAGGTTTTTCCACATGGAAAGGTAACTAGGATCCAAATATAAGAGTTCTAACCTCATGGATTGTGTAGATTATTCCTATGGTAGTTTTAGTTTTTCTATCAAAGACAAAAATATGGTTCATATACCACCAGGTGCATTTATTCATTTATTTTTCAAATTATTTTTTTAGTTGTAGTATTTTAACTTATAATAAGTTTTATATGCTTGTATACATTTAATTTTAGTCTACATACACTTGAGATGTTGGTATTGGAGCATTCATAGTACCTCACTACCAATTAGGACTATCATGCAAATAGAAAAGAGATATAGGTTTTTATTATTTTACATGTTTCTCAATATTAACTTTGTTAGAATATAATATTTATTGTATTTTTGAATTTCATATCTATTTAACATAAATAAATAAATTTGAGTATAACTTACATGCAACAAGGTGACCACAACAAGAGTAGTATTCACATTTATTTGGTTTATTTTAATGTATATGCATGTACACACTTTTAATTGGGGCATTATAAAGATACACAATTTTTATATAAGTCATACATTTGTAATGATTTTGTATATTCAAATTATTGGAATATATTATACTCATATTTTCATATTTATCATCAAATAGGATCATTTTTAGCCTTAATTTATCATTATTTTCTTATGAACACCTTCATATCTATTTCTCTATCTCAAGATTTTTAAACACACTCTTAAAACACATCGATATTTTTTCCATTAGTTTTGGTCACCTTTACCACCATTATATAATTAAAATTAGGTCATGACCACTATTGTGTCGAATAATTTTAATTATGTAAGTGTGGATCTTTTCTTCCATCTTTCCATGTTTTCTCGTGCCTTCATAATTGGGTTTCATAATTTTCTATGTTGTTATTATGCGACAATGAGTGGAACATTTAATTCAAAGGATAGTATATGTATACATGTTCCTTAATACATGGATCACATCTAAAATGATCTTAGTTTATTCAAGCTTTATTGTTGCATTCTTTTACAAAAAGAAGGATATTTACATAATTGAAGGCCAACTTAACTATATTTTATAACTTCCATCTTGTAAGGTGAAGGGATGAGTTGTTCATACACATGAAATTCCTAATGACATGCATGATTAGAAGTTCCAAACTATATCCCTATAGTAAAGAGATGGATGGAGACTAATTGAGGTAATCCCCTCAAACCAAATACAAATTTTTATTTATTATTAATATAGAATTGAAACCAAGTGAAGGACATAGAATGCTTACATATATTCAATGCATCTATCCGCTTATTAGATGTTTTTTTTAAGGCATCATGTACTAACAAAGGGTTTTAGAAAGTTTTAGGGCATGGTAATTTACCCAACCATGTTTGGAATAGGTCAATGAAATTTGAAAGGGATTCCATTATGGGTATGTATGACTCTAGCCACTACCTCTATTAGGTCATGAAAATTTAGTCATTATATTAAATTACCTTTTTTTTTAAAGATGGTCTTATAGACTATGTTATGACATATTTTTTTATCATTATCAACCTTTGTCAAAATACATGTAAGTCTAAAATCAAGAATGCATCTCTATTTATCAATTTGAATTGTCAATTTTCCAAGAGTATTTCATTCATATTCACCTCCTTTCTCTTTAAATTTTTTATTTATTGTATTTAATTCATAATTTTTTCAATTAATTTTAATATGTATTTGACATAATATTTTAAACATTTGGGTATATTGATATGTTTCAAATATCACACATACACACATAAATCTCTCTCTCTTTTTTTTTTTTTTAATTTTTAATTTCTTATATTTATATATCATGTCATGTATTTTGCAGTATGGATTTATACTTCTTATGTTTATATATTCTGCATTTATGTGCATATAAGATTGTTTATAATCTATTTTTATATTTATAAATCCTCTATTTTTTTGGTATGTATTTTTAATCTTTTTTAATGATGATGTATGAAAAATATGTTTTTTAATATATTTATTTGAAGATTTAAATATCGGATGAGAGTATTACCAATGCAGGAAATATTTGAAAATAGTTTCAAATTCCTATTGATGTAGGGAGAGGATCGTTGGTAATTTAAAAAATATTTTTCCAAGCCATATTTTATTTATTGAAATCATTATTGTATAAAAAACATGCAAATTGGCATGAGATCTAAATATATATTTTAGCAATGAGAAAGGTGTGTAAATAACATAAGTTGTAAGCTTATGTCACAGCAGGGATCAGACCGGGTTTATTGTTTTCATTCCATTAATTAAACTATGTTCTGATTATTTTAATTGAAATTGTGTTGAAATCAATAATAATTTAATCGTGTGTACTATGGAGAACACAATTTATTTTCTAAATAATTTATAGTTGTGTAAATAGTCAATGCTAAGGGGCATTCTTTTTTATCGTTTGATTAATTTTTACTTTTTTATATATTTGTTTATCAATATGGAATGAAAATTTATATCAATATATTTATATTATCTATTTTTAATATTAATGTTTTTTCGAATATGCGTATATTCTTAATGGTTATTACCTTCAAATTTAATCCATCAACCAATGTCCAAAAAAAATCAATGTTACATTTTAAATGTATCTTATTGATGGTATTGTAATGTAGACGTGGTTTTGTTATAAGGAAAATGACAACTTATTTCCAAAAATTGAGTTGCGATTATAAGGTAAGATATATAAAAGTGATTAAACTCAAGAAGGCTGGTGACATTTGCCCAATAATTATGTGAAGTGAACGTAAAATATGTAAGGGTTGTCAATGATGTTAAAGGAAAGATGAAGTGGGTTGCATCACCGAAATTCAAATTGAATCTGAGATCACTTTGAATTATTTGAACAACTTCTACCATTACACCAGCAGAACAAGGAGATCATTTGTGTAAATGTTGTAATGATATTTCGGTTCTTTTGAATTATGTGTGAAGGATTCCTTTTGGTAATATCTTTTAGGATTAGTATTTAAAATTGTAATTGTATTTAATTATTAATTATTTTTGTATTATGCTAGTGAATATAATGGTATTTTAAAATGTTCAGTGATTATTAACATTTCAAATGAATTATATTGTTATTTTATTAATTAAATATTTTTTGGGTGTGTTAAGTTATTTGATTAGATTTTATTTTATATATATAAATAAATTAGATTTATAATAAGAATAATAGTATTTCTACAATTCATAAAAAATATAATGAGTATTTTTAGATATATACAATGAATATTTTTTAGTATAATCATGTCAATATTTTTAAATTCAAAAATACAAACATAATTGTATTAAGAAACACTTTATATATATATATATATATATATATATATATATATATATATATATATATATATATATATATAAATATAAAGTACCTTTCAATTAAAAGAAATTCTTGATAAAATATATTATTATATTAAATTTCTTTTTATACAAATATATATAAAATTAATTAATTAACTAATATAAATTTTATTCTATTCTTAATTCATAGTTCAATAAAAATATAAATGATGAGTCTGATTGGAAATATTTTCTCTCCTTCATTATTAAAGCCCCATCTTGGAAGATTTCTCTTCAAGGACATAATGTGGACTTAAATATGGAAAAAAAAATTAAATTAATTATAAAATATTATTTAAAAAATTAATAAATGTAAAATTAACAAGGCCAAACCACTCAACCATCTACTATATCTAGACCATGATACATCCCTGCTATATAACCTAGAAAGAATTAAAATACATAAATATTTCATATACACTATTTTAATAACAGATAATGTATTTTATATTTTAAAAATATATAATTATAATATCCTAATGTTCAATATAACTATTGGGGTTTACAAAGGTTTGTACAACTCTAATGAGCTTATGGATATGGATGTATCACATTACTAATTTTAAAAGCTTCCAATTATTATTAATAATATTTATCTTAACTACAATAATTATGTTGTAAATTACAATGGTTTTTTTTTTTAATGAAATATATTTATATCTTAATAAAAATATATAATATATAAATAATTTAAAAAAAAGGCGGTATAGAAGTATGATTCAGTGTCAGACTAGGCCATGTTTAGGAATAGAAAACAACAAAAGCAAAAACAATAATAGGCCCCATCTAGGAATAAGTTATTAAAATATGATAGGAGAGAAATTTAAGCTGCTAGAGTAAGGCGAAAAGGTAGAGGATTCATATCATTAGGACCCCAACTCAAGCTTGGTAAGTCATTACCATCTAGAATTGGCTCCCAACCAGAAGCTTGAGCAGTGTCCTTATTATCTTCTTATATCCAAGCAAGAGAGATGGCCAAAGAGAACTTGGGGAACTTGTCTAACATATCTGATCAACCTCTAGGTATTACCCCCAAAACATATGGATGCAATGGAGGAGGAGGTACATTGCAACCATCCTGCCTAGTAGGGGAAAGAAGCATGGGTTGCCATCCTCGCTACTACCAAAGAGGGATGATAAAATGATATGGGTGACACTGTGAGAGAAGTACCAAGATTGGTTTCATTGATGTCCACCTCAAGGTGAAATGGAAAAGGTGTCTTCAAGTCTATAATACCTGGGTGGAGATGGAGGAACCCACACCATAACACAAGGATCGTCTTAAGAAAGAGTGAGAAGGTCTTGGAGATATCCAAGCTCAATGGAAACATTATTTTTTTGCACTTGTATCTATAAAAAAACATTAGAAATAATAGAGGATTTACTCAAAGCAAAAAAATTACAATCTAAAGAAGCATTATTAAATTCTACATTATTTATTTCTTTCCATAATCAAAATAGAATCTCCAATCTAAAAGTATGCCAAACTTGGGTATATTTAAAAGGAAAGGTAGGTTTATATCTAGTAAATATATGTGACCAATGAAAACATTCAGGATGGAAAGGATTGAAGAGGTTATGAATCCAAGTCCAGACCCTTTGAATGTTGGAACAGTACCAAAAAAGATGAGGGGGCATTTATAGATAGCCATAGAAAGGGCATGTGAGAAGGGAAATTCCTAAGTGCACAATCCTTTTGCCTATGGGTAGGCCTAAATATAAGATACACCAAGTGAAATGAGATAGCCTAGGATCCAAATAAGCCTCCCAAACCATGTGAAAATGGAAGCACCAGGTATGAATAGAGGAATGTAAACTCCACATAGAGTTAAAATTTTCCACCATATGCATGTGGAGAGTAATCCACCCATAGCCAAGTTGAGGAGCATAATTATGAAATGGAGTTTCAACATACTAGTTCTAATCCTTCCGTCAAAGACAAGTAGACTGAAAAAAAAATTTGTGAAGCATTGAAGGTGGAACAACATTAAGGATTTCTTGGTAGGATTATTGATCAATATTGGATAACCAAAATTTGGTTTTTACCTCTTCTTAAGATAGCCAAGAGTGAGACTGCTTGAAAAAATATCGTGGACAATATGAATTCCTTTACAAAACAACTTGAGAGCATTGATCCGAGGAACCTCAACCAAAAAGACTTTATTTAAATTGATAAAAGGTGACCACCATAGCAAGTGTGAGTTAATAAATGACCCATCTTGGAACCCTAAACTATTATATATAAGCCATGGTTTGATCCTTTACCATGCTTTCTAGATATGTTTCACCACAAAGGATCTTGAAATTTGAATGGGAGATCTAATGATGAGCACATTGGAGAAGCCAATCCCTTTTTAGGCTTTCTTAGCTTTAGTCAAACTTGAATATTTGAAAGGTTGAAACAATACCTTCCAATCCTCGTTGTTCTCAATTGCCTACATAATACATTTGACACATAAGGTAGTTCCTTAACAAATATTGTCAATGAGCCCCATAACCATGGAATCACACATGAGGTAGTAGTAATCCTAGTCAACCCAGTGGAATCAATGGCTATGAGAAGAATTGGCCCAAAGAAAATCCTTGAATTTTTTTTCAAGTTGTTGGTAAGAATTATTTGAGGGCACCCATTATGAAGAGTAAAAAACATGGGTGGTCACAAGCACTTTTGAATGGATTTGGAATTCAATTGCTAATGATAAGGGCTTAGTCACCAAATAGTCCATCTTTTTAGCTAATCTATCAATAAAATATTACCACAAGAGCAAACATAGGCACCAAAATAAAAAGGGATGCCAAGAAACTTTAAGATCTCATCATGTTGGATTCAGGCCCATCAGTATTTGACAACCTACATTAGTCAGGGGAAGTATGATTTCCTATATAAATGATCTTTTTACCATTGGATGCTTGAACTAGAGGCAAAGTGGAAGGTGTTAAGACAGTAATAGGCATTGTCCACATTATCCTCATATTTACTAAGACTAAGGAAATAATAATCCACAAAGTGGCCATTTAGTAGTTGCATACCTTCTTTAGGGTTTTCTTTATTTGAAGGGAGATATATTATTTTTACAAGGCCCCTCACATGGGCATTGCTAAGAAATTATCCAAAACCTTCAGCTATAAGAAGATATAGGAAAAGTGCCAAATGGAATCGTTAAGGAATAGATCAATATAAACCGAATTACTCAAAAGTGACTCCATTAATGGAGAGGATGGACAACACATAATTAAAGAGAATATAGATGGTTTGAATGAAATTCAACCCAAAACCTAGGGTTTTAAGCATGGCTATGATGAATGACCACTCAAAAGAGTCATAATATTTTTCAATATCAATTTTTATAAACATAAATTATTTCTTAGACCTTCA
>JARHVA010003931.1:840000-850000 GCA_037957365.1 Torreya grandis
ATATTAGATAAAATAATATATTTTTAAGAAATTGTTTAGTTATCTAGAAAAGATAAAAATTCTCCATTTGACTTCCTCAATACCTCAAAAATGCCAGTTGTATAATTTTGGTGTTACCTATTGCTAACTCTGGAAGGAATTGTGTTCCTCCTTATGTCATAATTTACATTCTTTAATTTAGTTAGTTAGTCACCTAAAATATATAATTGATTAATATAACTATTATCTTTCTCATTTTTATGTTTTATAATTTTTAAATATAGCTCTTGGGGTACTCATTCAATACTTCAGACCTATAGATGTGTTATTCCTCTAGCTGATATGGAAATAGGATAAAATAGGGAAGCTTATCTCAATTGAAATCTCATTAAATTCTATATCTTAAGTTGCCTTGGTCTATGGTTGGTATTTTATAAGTGAGGTATGAATGAGGGTTGACTTCATATTTATATCAATCCCTTTAGAGAATATCAAGCATAATAACACTTAGACTGACCATTATGATACAATTCATTTGAAAATAATATGATTTTAAGGAACTAAACACTTGCATTAGAGTAGGAGACTTGCATCGACGTAGGTGTATCTCTAAGATGCAAGTGTCTATGGAGCAAAAAATTAGGCCTAGGATCAAAACTTTCAAAGGTGTAAGATAAATATTTTTTAATGAATTTTGGGCAACGTACAAGAGTTGGGCCATCAACATAAAACTAGTTAGACTAAGAGATAGACCAAGGGGCATAATAGATAGTAGATGTGAGACTTATAAAAGTAGGAAATGTATAGAAATGAGAGGAACAAGGTATGAGTTTATTAAATGTACAATATTCTGGCTCTATATACTTAATAAATATTGTGTATAATTTCCCCATATTTAATCTAGTAATGAAATTTCTAGTTTAAAGGAAAGGAATGTGTACCTAGATGTGTATGAGATGCCTTGTATTTGCTTAAGTGCATAGTGAGTGCTTTGTTGGTGACTAATGAAAAAATAATAACATATTATAATATATAATTAGTGCATATAATTTCAAATTTAAAATATTCAAATGATTGAAATTGAAATAAATAAATATTTTAAGAGTACACCTATGTATCAATCTAATCATCTTGCCTTTTGGAAATTTTATTTGAAATGTGTATCATTATAAATCATTGAAACTGATATTAGGAAAAATATATCAATATGAAAAGTGAATATATATAAGGATATAGAGATATAGAGAGAGATAGTAGGGCCCATACCTCCAATCTTGGGAAAAAGGTAGATGACCACTTATCAATTTAGACTAGCTTAGATGTATAACCCAATCATACTTATAACAGGTGAGAGTGAGTGAACCACATAAAATCAAACTATCAAAATTGTGAGGTTAGATAATAAAATCAAACCCAACATAAAAAATGGGAAATATTGAGTGATTTAATAACCTCACCCATACCAAAAATTGAACTAACTACTATATTAGCTTGGCTCAATATAATTTGTAAAAGACCAACCTTATGGGTTGTGATAGTCCCTTAAAGTGTTATGATTATGAAACTAATTTCGATTTTACAATATTAGGTACACATTTCATATCAATATTACATAAATTCTCATGCCAAAACTATGTGTAATAATGGTATGAATGTATAAAATTCTACAACAAATGTGAATATGAATCATATAACTTTATGCTTTGGCCAATTCATAAATTTAAATAAGTGTGGGTGGCATGCCATAATATGTCACCATTATATATAATAAATTTGAAATTTGATATAAGTGACAATGTGGAGAACATGTTTCAAAACATACCCCTAATATAATCTACATATGATGAATACTAAATAAGGGTGGATAAAATGTTTCAAAAACATGTCCCCACTATATATGAAATTGTCAATGTGTGGAAGCCATGTCCTTATGACATGCCACCACTAAATCTAAAATTGTGAATGTGTGGAATCCATGTCTCTATGTCATGATCCCACTGATATAACCCACCTTTGAGGAGAGGGAAGATAGAAACTGGTATTTACCTCACCTAAAAAGCATAAGATAACCATATAAGTATGAATGAACCATGTATCACATAGGAGAACATTTCTAGGTAAATGTATCATTGTAGTGTATAGAATATGATCACAATAGGGCATAATATGCATGATAAATATCATGGAAACATATATATAATAAAAATACAAGCTCAAGAAGCAATCAAACACACATGCAAGGGTAGTCAAAAGGAAATCAAAATATAATGTTCTAAGGAGACCACAAAAAATGGGATTGTTAAAATAATGTAGAATCAAATAAATAGGAATTAGTCAAATGTACACAAAGGAGATAATGACATATTCAAATGTTTATACAATAAGTAATGAAATATTCACATTTTAAAGAGGAAAACAAAAGCATAGAGGCTACAAAGAATGGAACACATTCAAATGCTCAAAACACAAGACAATAATAGGTCAAGACACTCAAGGAAGTGCATAAAACAAATCATAATAAACTAGTATAATCATATCATAGTAGCCCATGAATCAAATGTATTAGTAAAAAAAATCAATTAGATACCATATAAAGTATAGTATGAAATATATAAGCATTGATAAAGTCACATGTAAGTACATATATGATCTCAAACATGATAATGTAAAGTGACCATAGAATGATATAACATATATGTATTGTGATCATATATTAGATGACCCCAATATCTTGGTGACATGAATAGAAGGGAAATCTGAACATTCAAGAGTGCATAAATCATGTATCTATTATGTATTTCTATATCACACTTAAATTGAAGTGTGAAAAACATGTGTATGTAGAATTAACTAATATGTTATCAATCAATACGGAAATAACACATAGATTCTAAAGAACAAATAAAATATGTAGATACTAGAAATATTTTTATATTTTATATTATTTTAATTTTTTTACTATTTTTTAATATGTGAAGAGTCTTCCCTATGATCACATCTAAATGATGCTAATAGATGTTTCCCCACTATGAACCTATAGTAATAAACTAGTTATGATACCAATGAGTACGTATAGGTGCTAGCTCTATAGCTTTATCCTCATAGTAATCATTATAACCTACAACATTTTCAATGTAGTTTTATATGGTTAGGAAATTTATTCTCTACAGTCATAGGGGCATTATGTCAAACAATTCATGTGCCAAATTCCAAATATTTTATCTAAATAAGGTATGTCACTATTACGACAATATATTCAGTCAAATAATTTGCATTCCTACTTTATTTTGAATAATAGTAAATAACATATTTTAAAGTTTTAAATTCTAGTTTTTTTTATTTGATAGTTCATACAAGTTCCATACAATCATTGAATAGGGGGAATATATAATTTTATACCAAATTCCTCCTTTTAAAATAATGTTTTTGCCTCCTTTACCATTAAAGATTGTTGGCTCCTTCTTTAGCCACCTTATAACATCTACCTAAGTTCAATAAAATGCAAAAAATAGAGGTTTAGACCATGGATTATATGTCGATCACTTTGTTATTTAAAATGGGTTCACAAGAAGCACCAACCCAACATAGAAATACATAATCATATCTTTAATTATCATTTGAAATTTTAAATCATGAAACCAATTTCTAAATCACCATTATTTTGTAATCTTGATGTCGTAATGAAGATATTTCCATGTTGGTTTATTTATATGTGTTAATTTTGATGATATTGGAGGAGATGGAAAGGTAATGAAACATTTATCATTAATGACTTTTAAAATTAATTGGAGATGGTGGGCCTGGATGTGCCATGGCAACATGCACTAAGTTTATGCATTTTGGTTATGATAAACCATTGAAGATGAATAGTGATTGAAAGGTTGATAGAGTCATTATCATCATTGAATGTGATCAAGAATAATAGATGAATTGGGGACAAGATACGATAACAAGGATGTCATTTTAATAATAAAAGGTGATTGTCTTGTACTTAGAAAATGCAGTTGCACCATCAACATAAAATGGATTACAAGAAGGCTAAATACCAATCTAGTTTTGTACTCAGCAAAGAAGAGTCATTCGAGATAAAACCAAGAGTAAAATACTTGATATATTTTGTTATCTAGAAGAGTACCATATCATGGAGGCATTCTAAGTTCTCCCATACAAGTTCTATTCTTTGGATATAGGGTCCATTGGGTATTTTTACTTGTATTTTTAGACATGAGGCTACTGAGTGAGCTTATATCATTATCTTCACTTTTATTCATGATAATGACATTTATGATTACTGGATTTAAATAGATTAAAGTACCCATTATAACCATTACATCCATAATGCATTTCCTTTATATTAGCCTCTAGAAGCCAAGTCTTTTTGTTATTGCTTTTAGACTATTAATGAAAGATTTTTATGCCAATGATGAAACACATTCCCATCCTCTAATTCTAATTATTATTTATGTAGATATTTTTCCTGGTTATTTCATATCCCATATCAACCTTATTTGTTAAGTCTCTCAAAACAAGCCCATTATCATTATAATCTTATTAGAAGTGGTGACATCTTTTTTGAACTTCAATTTATTCATTAATTATTTCATCACTTGTTACACACCCCATGAAAATAAATAATTTATTATGAATTACCAAGTATTATCATTAGGTCTTCATAAGATATGTTAGGATAATATAAAAACCAAAGGTCAGCTAAAAATGTTGTGTTTACTACCACTCTGCTTATATTTGTGATGCCTTTCTTATAATTCAAGAAATGCTTTCCAATAAGTTTCTAATATTTTAAGACATTAATAGGTAGTTTTTTATGATAATATAGGTGATCAACACTAATACAAACTCAATTTGTGTATAAAAATTTTAGTTTGACCTTATTCTACTGGCCTTTCTTTTTGTTTTTGTTTTCAATCTTAATCCGACCTATTTTTTTTCAAAAGATAAATTGTTTCCTATATGTTAATTTATTATTATATTGAAAGGATAATTCAAGATATTTTGGATTTGCATCATGATTATTGTGCATGCTTTATGCAGCTTGTTTTTTGTTCTTTACGATATTCTAGTTTATTTTCTTTTTTTCCCATGTTTTTTTAGTTTTTCATCTTTTTCAATTTGGGGGCATGTTTTGCATTATGGACTAATGTTTTATGGAATCAATCTGTACTCATATGTCACTTATTTTTTGTGTGTTATATCAAATAAAATGACATGTTATTCAGGTATGGTTATTCTACAATTTGAGAGTGGATACATAATGGGAAAACAATTTATGGGAGCAAGCATGGAATGAAAACCCGGTGTATATAGATCTCTTTAAATGGAAATTTAATTATTTTATATTCTGATAACAAAAGTATTCTTTGGTTCTTTCATCCTTTATCTCATTGCATGTGTGTCTACTTATGCTTTGATTGATCTATTTTGACTAAAATTTGTGACATTATCTAATAATTCGTTGGGAATTTTTATTTATGGTTTTTGATCTCCTCTCCATACTTCATTGAAATGGTGCATTTCATTCAAGAAATGGTGAGGAACTAGTCATTGAAGTTGTGTATATATTGGGCTCATTCCTTGCTAATTTATTCACTATTTAGGTATTATTGTTATCCCCTCCTCCATAGAGCATTGTTAGTATATATTTTTATGTCATCCTATAAGAATGACACATTTTCAGATTATTTGAATGGATTTTGATTGATGATCATTATGGCTTTGGGATATCTACTATGTAATTCAAGAATTTCTTGTCAATGCCCAAATTCTTACCCCACTGGTATAAATTGTGTATTGATTTATTGTAACTATGGATAGTTTTGGGTGGTTTTTGTCTTTACATTTATGTACTTTAATAAAGATGAATTGCAGATAGTTTTGGTGCTTATTGTTGAAATTCTTTCAAATCTATATTTTTCTTGTCAAGAATGCATGGTGTGCCCTCACTCAAATTTGAACTCTCATTTGAAACTTATCCATTCCATATATGTGTTTTTTAGGCATATCAAATAGTAGTGATATGTTTATGTGTTTTTATTACATTTACCCTTTTATTATTATATATTTCTGAGCCATGATAAACACTAAAATAGTATTATACATTTAGTAAATGTTTATTATAAATTTTGAATAATTTTATATGGTGTTTCAATTTGAATTTTTATTTGTTTAATAAATATAAAAGTAATTTAAAATATTGGATTTATATGGAGATGCACTATATCTATTTCTAAAATAATTATACTATAATGCAAGGGGACATTGATGTTATAAAGAGTGTTGATCAAGGTTCAACATGGCACCATATAGACATTGATTTAGATGATGAGTGAAATCATTCTTATACATATGTTTTTAACTATGATATATAGTTGAGGTAATATTTTATCTATCATTTATTATATAATTATTTTATTCCTTTCAAACTTATAACTTGTACTATTGAGTTGATCCTCCTCATTTTTCACTAATGTTGAGTTTGAAACATATTGTGTGATTTTTTGTTGTTCATAATATCTTTCATGTCCTCTTACATAGTCTTTTTCTATTTAGATATACATGACACCTAAGGGTAGTGAGAAATGGGACTTTTGAATTTACTATGCATTGGATTTTCTTTTGCAATGGAGGTTGGAAAATAGGATTTTGAAAAATATACTCGTACATGTTTTTTTGATACAACATAATGAGTATTTACATATTTTTGGGTCATATTTACATTACTTTGGTGCAAAAAAAATTGGATAACATGAAAAATAGTATGTTTATTCAATACAAGCTATATGGAAATAACATAAATTAAATATTGTGCATAAATATGATAAAAGATTAGGTGAAAGGAGTGATGGAAGGCCTTTTATGTTTGATGATCAACTATACCTAATAGGTCAAGATTATGGGTACACTTATGGTAGGACATTCTATTTATGAAATGGGTTATCTAACACTCTAAAAGGGAAGAGGTTATATCAAGTGCTTCTTGAAGTTGTCCTCATTTTTTTGTTACTAAAGGCAAACACACATCCATTATTAGTATGGGAAATACCTGCATTCCCATAATTCTTGCCTTTATTTATCTTTTGCACTAAATTATATTGTCATATTTCACATACTTATCCTCACACCCTACCTCCAAAGGTTGGACAACAATTCCATTTTATAGTATATCTCTTTAATTTCAACATCATAGTATATCAAAACTTTACATAATTTTTCATTTATTACATCATTTTAGATATTTAAATTACCCTCATAACTAAGCTAATTTTTTTTGTAATTTCATCCCTGACTCTTTTATTTTAAGGAATAGAGTTGAGGAAAGTGTTTTATTGTGACACAAAATTCAATATCTATCTAGTTATTATGCCTTACATGCAAAGAGGAGGTTGGAAAATTTTGTATGTTATGGATGATTGGGAGATTTTTGATCTATAACAAGTAAAATTATTCTGCATTATACCAATGGATACATTACAAGTTATAAACAATGGAGTGCTTTCTCAAGTCCATTCTATTGTAGAGTAATTTTTTCTTAATGAAATTAAATGGGGTATGAATGACGAAATAAAGGAAACTCTTAGAATGAAACAATATAGGTATAGTGATAATTAGAATATGTATGATATGATTGCAACTCTTGAGTAATTTAAAAATTTCCATCAGTGTTTAATATTGGTCCCTTTAGTGTTTATTAAATGTAGATTTTATTTCTTTATTATGTCCCTAATTAGTAAAATATTCATATCACATTTAAAACAATCAATACAAATGTATTCAATTATTGGTTCCAATCTTTCCTTATATAGTCCTTTATATTTTATTAATGATATGTAGATTTTTTTATTTTATACTTTGTGTACATATTTCCATATCAGATTTTAAAGTAATGAATTCTAATTCTTAAATAAGGTTATAGTTTGGAAATTACTATTGGTCAAAAACTTAAAATTAATTGATCCCTTTGGTCCTAAGCATCAGTCACACAAAAAAATTGAGGAAAAAAATGAAATGGTGTTGATAACATCATCATAAAACTTTAAAGAATAGGGATTTTTATCTTGGAAAACCTTTTCCAACTAGAAAAATTCTAAACAATCTAAATCCAAGTTTTTGGAGCATGAGATGGCGTAATATGAAAGATGTGGGACCCCAAAATTATGAGTCCCACCTACTAATCTCATTACCATAGAGTATATTCATGTTTATATAAAATAAAAAGTATATATTTAAAAAATAAATATTTTTCATGATTCACTAAGGCTATTCATGTATTTTCTTGATATTTTCCATAGATTTTGGATTGTCCATTTCCTTTATTTATTTATTTATTTATCTAGATTTTTTTGTAATTTAAAATCAATAATAATATATTGTTTTTTCATTGGAAAACCCTCCAAATATGGGTAGCAAACTTGGGTTGTCCACTTGAACAAACGATAGTTCATTAGACCTAGGTAATAATTATTAGTACAAAGATAATTCCAACTATGACACAATTAACTTAAATAATTTTTATCATTGATGATTTTTTCATGTACGAGATCAATAGGAAATAAACAACACTATGGAAAAACATCCCACCTAACCCTATATAAAATTTTATTTTTTCCCACCTTCTACTTAGGTTTTAGTTATGTATTTATCTAGGATTACCAAGTCATTTATGTCTTTACTAACATTTGTAGTCCTAAGTTGAATAAACTCCCTAAATTAAAATGACTAAGAGGTAACATTTATTTGCGATAACATAGTCACGTTAACTACAAATCTCATGTTATATTTATTAAATATCTATGCATATGGTATCAAGTGGTAGGAAAAGAAATCAACTTGAATTAGATTAACCTTTTGGCCATGTATGTAGTGTTTTTAGTGGTCTATGAACTTTACCATCCAATCAATCTAGATAGATGTGAATCAAATTTTAAGTGATAAAACCATTTTGAATGTGAGCTTAAATTTATCTAATCACATGTAGACAAATCTAAAAGTTTGGAGTTTATTATAATGTGAATTAATTAATTTATATTTTTTTTACATGTTATATCATAATATTGGTATGTTTCATCAAGCTAAGCCATCCATAAACACATAAAATAGGACAACATAAAATACTTTTTTCAACAAATTTATAAAACAATCTATTATGTAATGTTCTTATGTGGAGACTAATAAATTAGAGAATCTTTTCATTTATATTATTATAACATTGAGCATGATATGAAAATATTGTCAATATGAGTCATAGTTCCCAATCTTTAAATTTACATTATTTATATTCCATCTTTGTATCTTAATAGTTTATCACAACTAGTTGTAGATTTTGTGGGAAATATATGAAGGAAAGGAGATAGTTATGAATTTAATGTGATCTTAAAATCATTATAATTTATGTTGTATTTTAGAAACTTTTGAACCATAAAACCCATACATATTTTTTTTATGTTTTAAAAAATGGCTTGGGTAAGGAACATTTCATTAGGAAAATAAAATGGATATTTACATTTTTTATTCTTTCATCCATAAGTCCTATGTTTCATTAATGAGATAAATATAATTAATAATCTTTCAAAAAAATTTAATTTCATAATGTAATGCATACATTTGCATAAACTCATTAGGGACATACAAACCCTTATAAACACATGTATTTATATTGAACATAGAGAAGATTCAATATTACAAGGATCTTATTACGCATTATTATAATATAAAATACAATATTCATTATTAGGCTTGGAGTGAAAAAACTCTTGCCTTCATTTTGAATTAACTGGTTATTACACCCCATGTTGTCAAAAAATTGGTTTACCTCATTTTTCATACTAATAAATATATGGGCTATTTTCCTAGACAAGTTACATGTTTTTAAAATGTTTAATAAAATAATATTATTTGGGATGTGTTCATTGGGTGAGAATATTTTATATTATGTGTTTCTTCACGTGATTAAAGTAATTTTTGGTCATAACAGGAGGGCCACTAACTACACCCAAAGTTCTAAATA
>JARHVA010003931.1:857500-930000 GCA_037957365.1 Torreya grandis
TTCAAAGAATTTCATTTGAAAACTTCACTGTCCTTGACTTCTATGATCAAGAGTTCCATGTGAGAATTTACCCCAAAGAGATTCCATATTTATTTTTCTAACCTAAAACACATGATTCAACTAAATAACCTATTGAAAAATACCACCTACATCTGAAAGATAATCCTCTGTAATCAAAATTTTCACCCAAGTCTAATTATCAACAATCAACTTTAAATTTCTTAGGCATTGAGAGCTCACGTCTATGTTAACAAAAAACCTTGCACATGTAATATGGAGATAATATTTTTTTGATTCATATCCATATAAAATCCTTCTAGGGCATCCCTTATGTCATTAGAGCTGGCCCTAGACTAAAAATGCAAAAGAAAGTAATGAAGGTTAATCCACATTAGCCTAGTATTAAAGGATTTGGTAATAGGGTTAAAATTGTGATATCATGGCTTCATTGTGAGGATATGAGAAACCAAAAACAAGAAATATAGTTATAATATCTTATCCTTATCTTCCTTTATTTAAAAAATAACAATAAAAAACATTTTACATAAGGGTGTATACCCAAGTTTCCTTTCATTAATGGTTGTTAGGTCTAAGGGTCTGAAGAATTCATAATCACTAATTGAATTATAAATTAAACACTTATCAAAATACCAATATCCCATTTCAGTAACCCTTTTAGATATTCTCCCTCAAAGTAAATGGATTTATTAGATTTAGTAGGGGTTAAAATTTTCTTTACCTTTCTATAAACCTTTACAGCATAAGACCCTCCTTACTCCACTCCTTGCTCCAAAGTGGCTTTATTTGGAATTGGGTCTAATTTGGATGTGGGTATGGATTTAAAACACATATCCTTAATCACATCTATGAAATAAGAGTAGCACCAAGTAGACTCCCTTGAAAGCACTCCTAGTTCCAACCCATGGCCTTTAGGCAACACAATCCCTCCACGTTCTACCACATTAAGTGATTAGCCTCCCTTGATCAAATATAAGTGTCTTGAATAGCCATTGAATATGGGTATTTTTCCTTCCATTATAGATGGCATGGCCATTCGACCTGTTGATAGCTCCTTGACTCAAAATTACCATCATCGATCCATCACTGACTACAATAACCTTAGCATTAGAGAAAACCTTTAGCAAGTTATCTATTTTTTTGTTCATTTTATTTTCTAAATTTATCTATCTTTTCTGAACTTATTATTTTGGTTCTTCTAGTGTCATTTTTTCTAGTGAATAATCCATCATATGGAGTTGTAAGGATTGTGAAGGGCTTTATGAAATTTGTGATAAATTTAGAATGTAGGCTAACAAGAAGTGTCACCATTATCATTAACTGGGAAAATTTAATTTATAAGTTATTCATATGAGGTTTTTGATCCTACATGTGCACATAAGTACTATTTGTTCAAGGGTTTAGTAACTATGCAAAAATCTCCTCTTAATTCCTATCAAGTTGCATTTTTATAAGAAGTAATGTTCTATTGTAAGGTATCATGTGCTCTATATATTATAGTTTGTAACAATGTGTTTCAAATTTTAGCACTTGTTATTAGGAATGGGATTTTTTTCCCAAATTTATTATCTAATTGAACATTTCAATTGTAGAAGAAGAACACTTTATGAATGGGACATGAACATGTTATCCTCTACATGATATGTACATATGTTAGATGAACATTGTGTTGCAGTTAAATACTTGGGATGGTGCCATTATAAATCTTTTTTTTGGCATCAGTGGTGGTAGTTTAGACAATTGCATCAAGTCTGTAATATTTTTACAAGAGCATTCCTAAATACCATTGACACTAACTTCCATGTTTGTACACTATTTTTCCTGGAAGGAATTGGCTCTTTTTACCCTTGTGAAAATTGTGTCTACATGAGAAATTTATGTATTTTAATACTTTCAAGGTTATATGGAAGGGGATGTATCATAGTGGATATATGAGGTGGTATATTAGCTTAAGGTCTTTATTTCCATATTTGTTAAGTTTTTATACAATATTTTTGGTATCAACTTAAAATATTTAACTTTTGTTATGTTTATATCCATATTGTGCCCTTGGAAGACAATCTCCGAGATGGGGTTTTAATATTGAAAGAGATATAAAATGTTTATAATTAGACCTATTTTATATGTTTATACTAAATTATGAACTAAGAATAAAGTAAAATTTATATTATTTTATTAATTAATTATTTTCATATAAATCAATATTAAAAATAATTTAATTCAATAATTTAAATTATTAAAAATATAGTTGGAAAATAACAAATTTTCAACCTATTTTAAAAAAATTCATTATTTTTTAAATAATAATTAAAATAAAATAAAAAATATAAACTTATAAAGTGAATGATTTTAAATACAAATTTTATAACTAATTTTTAATCCAAAAATAATCACGTAATTATATTAAAAAAATACTCAATATATTATTTATATAAATTGTAAAATGATTATTATTTTTACTGCAACCCTAATTTATTTGTATACATAAAATAGAATCTAATCGAATAACTTCACACCCAAACATATTTAATTAAAATTATAACAACATAATTCATTGAAACGTTAACAACCACTCGACATTTCAAAATGTCATTGTATTCACTGGCATAACAAAAAGACAAATAATAATTAACGACAGTTACTATTTCAAATACTAGTCCTAAAAGGTATTTCAACAAGGGATCCTTTATATCTAATTATAAAATACAAAAATATCATTACAGACATTAACAAAAATGATCTCCCTATTCCGTATAAATTATACATCCATAATAAACATGTTCAAGTAATTATAAATTATATTTCCTCATTCCTTTAACATTATTAATAGTCCTTACATATTTTACCTTCACTTCACATAATTATTCAGCACGTGTCACCACAGTCTCCTTTAGTTTAACACTTTTTTATCCCTTATAATCACAACTATTTTTTTTGAAATAAATTGTCATTTTTAAGGTATCGGTCGATGGAACAAATTTAAAAGTTATAGATTCATCAATATAGCCATTATACTTCCGTTTTATATATATATATATATATATATATATACGAAATATAAATTTTCATTCCATATTGCTAAATAAATATATAAAAAAAAAATCAAGGGATAAAAAAGTGCACTTGACCATTAATTATTTACACAAACATAAATTATGAAAAATGAATATATATCCATTATATATATATATATATATATATATATATATATAAAATTAAATATTATAAATATATTAAATATAAATTTTCATTCCATATTGCTAAATAAATATATACAAAAATAAATCAAGGGGTAAAAAAGTGCACTTAACCATTAATTATTTACACAAACATAAATTATGAAAAATGAATTGTCTTATCTCTATAGAACGTAAATGATTAAATTATTATTAATTTGAACACAATTTTAATTAAAATATTCATCTAAACATAATTTAATCAAAAGAATAAAAACAGTAAAATAGGTTTGATCCCTGTGGTGACATAACCTTGCAACTTATATCATGTACAACGTTTCTCATTGCGAAAACATAATACTTTTTGTATAGAATAATGCTTTCATTAAAATGTAATATGGTTTAATAAAATATTTATTATTTAATACCAACGATCATATCTCCCTACATCAATAGGAATTTGAAAATATTCTCATATCGCTTACATTGGCAATGCTCACATCCTATATTTAGATTATCAAATAAAAATATTAAAAAAAACATATTTCTTCATACATGACCATAAAAATAGATTGGAAATACATACTTAAAAAGATGTTTAAATATAAAAATAGAGTATAAATAATCTTATATGAACATAAATACAGAATATATAAACATAAAAAGGTATAAATTCATATCACAAAATACATGACATAATATAAAAACATAAATAAAAAATAAATACAGTAATATATATTTCAATATATATAGGATTTTTAAATGTATATTAAAGTATACAACTATTCAAAACACTACATCAATTATGTATTAAAGTGAACCTTATAAAATATGAAGTACACATAGTAAAATATAGTAAATAATAATAATAGTAAAGAATATGAATAAAATATCTTTGGAAAATTGATAACTGAAAGTGATATATAGATATGCATCCTTAATTTTAGACTTACATGTATTTTTAGAAAAAACAATAATGATCAAAACTAAGTCCTAGCATAGTCCATAAGAGAATTTTAAAAGAATAAAGTAACATAATATAGTAATTAAAATTTTATGACCTAACAGAGGTAGTGGTTAGATTCATACATCCCCACAATGGAATCCCTCTAAAAATAGTTAACCTATTCCTAAAATGGTTGTGTGTATTCCCCTGGCCTAAAATGTTTTAAACCCTTTTGTCAGTAGATGATGCCAAAAAATATCCATCTGACAAGTAGATAGATATATTGAACATGTGTAATAATTACATTTCCTTCACTTGATCTCTATTACACACTAATAACACATAAAAAATTGGTGTTCGGTTTGAGGGGGACTACCTCAATCAGTCCCCATCCATCTCTTTACAACAAGTGTATAGTTTGGAACTTAGACTCATGCATCTCATTAGGAATTTCATGTGTATGATATACTCATACCTTGGCCCTCAAATATGTAATTTATGGAATATAATTAGGTTATCCTTTAATTATGTAAATATCATTCATTTATGTATACGAATGCAATAACAAATGTTCAATAGATAGAGAGTAGACTAAGATCATAGTAGATGTGATCAATGTATAAGCTTTGTGATAAGACTTTGTGTGAAATTTATTAGGAAGCATGTATACATGTATTATCTTTTGAATCAAATCTTGTATTAATTCTCACAAATTAACACCATAGAAAAACATGAAACTCAATAATCAAGGCACGAAAAAACATGACAAGTTGGTAGAAAATATCCACACTAACACAACCAAAATTATATAACACAATAATAGTCATGACCAAATTTTTACTATATGACAATGGTAAAGGTGAACAAAAGTAAGGGAATATATATATATATATATATATATATATATATATATATATATATATATATATATATATATATATATATATATATATAACTTTTTAGGAGTGTGTTTAAGTATCCTAAGAGAGAAAAACCAGATATAAAGGTCTTCACAAGAAAGTAATGATAAAACAAGAATATGAATGATCCTATTGGTTCCTAGTTGTACACCTCATACACTCAACCTTGCATACTTGAAGACAATGACAAACTATGATGAAAAACCCACTAGTATGTCATTATAGACAAGGAAGGTTTCGACATCAAGACCAAATTTGATGCAAAAAATGATTGAAAGGAACCTACAATGGGTATGGTCAGCTATGTCCTACTTTTGGTTCTACCTAAATCCAGGTGAGACGACCTATGGGGTAGCTTTTTCACATGGAGAGATTCTACAATTAAACCTCTATGGGGATTATTAGCATAAGGGAACACAAATCTAACCAGAACATAACCAAACTCACCCACTCGACTTGGGAAGGGTTGTTACATGGAAAGAGAAAATGATCTAGGCCATATACAAGCTACTAAAGATAGATGGGTATATAACTGCAACCTTGATTATAAAACATTTTCAATAACAAAGGGGATGAATAAAAGACTATAGTGTTGGGTATTTAAAGTAAAGAATATAAACATATGTTATATAGGCAATATTTTATGCATTTTCAGGGAAAATAACACTTATGATATGCAATAAGGGATATTATTTGTAGGGTAGAATAGGGTAAGGTAGTTTGATAATAATAATGAGGAAGGTTATGGTAGTGTACTGGTAGTTTTTCAAACAATAGGGATTCTTGTAATATTCATGACATTATCCTTTGTAGATATGTAGAAAACACTCTAATGCAAGCTATGGAAAGTAAAAGGAAAACTTTACATCTATTGGCTCTAGGAGATTGCAAATTCCCAAATGATCCCTAAAACCCTAGAACATACACTAAAACTAGAATTTCAAATACTTTCTCCTTATAAATTCATGAACCCAAGGTTCCTTTAAAAGGTATTCAACAACATATTTCCAAATATAAATGCAAAAAGTAATTTGTAAGATAGGTACATGCTCAAAATGACAAGCTGTAATGAACACAAACAAAAATATCTGATCAATAGAAATTGTAAAACACATTATTGCATTTCATTAATAAGATAAAATAAAAAACCACAAGTATTTTCCATTAACTTGAAGTAAAATATTACATACACTAGTGTTTTAAAAGTTTTCCATGGGGACAAGCATGGTGAAAATTGATCCATGTTGGACAAAGGAGACATATAGAGATGCTCTCAGAGATTGCTAATGGTTATACATCTACAACCACATTATCAATAGAGGAAAAACACACACACATCCATGATCCCAAAATTTGGAAGAGCCTATACTTGGAGATAGAAGCCAATTGACCAACCAAAACCAACATAATGTCCAACCAACCTCTTGAATAGAAGAGAATCCCTCTATTTATAAATTTTTTACCCATTTCAAATTTGAAATTACCAAAGTCCTTAAAATATGCTCCTAGTTGGAATAAATCCTTTACCATGCTTGAAATCTTCATGTATTTGTAAGGAAAATGATTGTTGCAACTGTCTTTACAAGAATGATGGAGATTTGAAAAAAAACCCTTGAATTCTTAGCTATAAATAATTTCAAATGATATAGAAGGGGAATATTCATGGTGGAGGGCAAACAAAACAATTTGTATTTATTTGTAACTACTTGAAGAATCCCTTGACCACTTACTTGCCCAATTAGAAACTCCTAGACAACTACCCATCCTTTTATGCACACCATGGAACAACTTGATCTTGTAATGATTTTATGGGAATATTATAGATCCATGTCTATTCAAATGTTTTTATTTGGAGTGGCCCATCTTAGATTTTCAAGTCTAAAATTTATGTCTCATGGAGAAGCTTGGATAAACAAATCAAATGAAAATACAACATGGGTTATTTTTAACTTTTTACTTTTTGGCTTGAACTTGTATTTTCACATTTTTCCATTTCTACCTTTTCACACTTGGCCCCTTGTTAAGGTTTCCTTCATATTTTTTTAAATGCCAAAAATGCATCATTTTAACCTTTTGATATTTAGAGTAAATTTTGGCCTACTTTTACAAATATGTAATTTGTAAATAGCCAAACTACTGACAGTGGTGGAAGCTCTATTAACTACATTACATAAGGTCTTTGAATGTGATGTGTATGCCTATGTGACATCACGATATCACATCTGCTCACTAATATCTTTTCTTTAATGTGAGCTCAATATTACTTGTCTCTATATGTGTTGAGCTTCTTATTCCTCAATAGAGCACTTCATTGTAGACCTATCCAGACTACCATCTATCATCACAAACTAAAGCCTTATAGAGTTGTCAAAGGATACTTGATCATCCTGAGAGGGTTCATGGGCTACCACATCTGCCTTGAGCTCCATTAAAACATCTACATTCCTATGTGATAATGCCATATACTTACATGAATGATGAATGTAAGTGTGCCACATGACATCTCTATGGGTTCTCCATGTCCCCTTAACATTAGATTTTATTGTGAGCCCTACGATAATTCCACCTATAGAATCTATGGGTTTTATATGGTTTATACAGTCAACCTCAACCTAGGATAGCATCCTTTCACTGAATGGTATCTTCTTATTTAGTGTAAATCCTTTGACAAGTCAAATCTCACTTGGACCATTTATCTTGAAGCTCAATAGAACATAGACTGTCAATCTAGATTTGAAGGATCAAATGATATTCGATATCTATTATGGAAAAAAATTGAATTTTGCATGCTCATCATTTGATATCCACATAAACATCTTTGATGGGAATGTGACCATCAAATTTAAGCCCCAATAGATAATCATCAAGCTTAATTTTGACATCTCCACATCCATCATTTGATGTTTACATGAACGTATTTGATGGGCACATGACCATCAAATTTAAGTCCCAAAAGATAATGGTTGAGCTTAATTTTGACATTCACATGACCATCAATGATGTTCATGCAAATATCACACTACTTGTTTAACCTTCTGAAAGCTTGCATATTGAAATTCTTTGAACAAAATGTTTGAAAGCTTGAACCACAAACTCTTTAAAAAAAATGTTTAAATACTTTGACTTTAAATCCTTTGGATAAAATTTCCAAAGGCCTAGGCTTGAAATGCTTTAGACAAAATGTTTGAGGGCATCATCCATACAAAAATTCTAAAGACTTAGTCTTGAAAAATCGTGGATAAAATGTGTAAAGTCTTAGTCTAAAAATTGAGTTCTAAAAATATCAAACAATTTAAACTTGTACCCCTTTAACAACTTGTTGTTTTCACCAAATATTCTTGTGGAATTTTTCAACCCAGTTGTAAACTATACTAATGCAAAGTTTTCATTTAACCTTGAGAATCCTACCACTTCAAAGCCTTTCAGAAGATGAAAACATTATGACTTAGCTTCATGTGATCTTTCCAACTTGATTTTAATCATAGACCCTGAAATCTTATTGAAATATGAGAACGTTTAAGCATTATTTAGAATTGGGAATATATAGAGTTCTCACAAGGCAAATGTTGGATGTATAACTCAAGTGAGAACTTGAAAAAAGAAGTTCATAGTGGGATATTCATGCATTGATATTTCAAATTAGGGCACAAATTGCTAAGTCAAATTTTAGGTACTAACATTGGCTTTTGCTCAAGAATGTACACCCCCTGTAAGTGTGCAAAGAACTACAAAACACAAGACCAAGTGCCAATCCAATGGGTGACAAAGTGAAGACTTGGTAATATATCATTAAAACCTTAGAGAGGCTCAATAAAATAATGGTGGACTGATAAAAATAGATCATGAGGATCTAAGAATGAACACAAAAGGAAACTATACAAATAAGAACCAAAGTAGAGGGGAAACAAGGTGATGAAACAACAAAGGAAAAAACACTATACAATTTATACACAAATGTAGGTTATGGGCTCAATCAATGAAGTGTTTCAAATGTATGTCATTAACTGATAGTTATAATATTTCACCATTTAGATCTCTCAAAAAGAAAGCATTTTACCCAATTCAATAATCAATGGAATAGGGACCCATCCACAAGGCATCAAATTTTCCATGTTTTCCCTTTTCCTCATGCCTATTGTCCCAGCATAGAACCAGATCACCTACTTGGAAAGTCCTTTGATCAACCTTTCTATCAAACATCTTCTTCAACTTTTCCTTGAACTTGAGATGTCTTTCATGAGCTTGTCTTTGAATATCATCAATCTCAATAATCTAGTTTATCCTCCTTTCATATCAGTTGATATGCTCATCATCCTCTACTTGTTATATTAGCTGCTAGGTGGGCAGCTGTAAATTAATAGGTAGAACTAATTCATCTCCATAAATAAGCTCAAAAGGGCTTTTTCTTGTAGCTCTGTTAGGCATAATCCTATCATCCCATAAGACAAACTTTATTTTTTCACCCCACTTATTATTTTATTCCAACATTCATCTGATGATCTTGAGTAATTTCTTGTTACTTGATTCCGCTTGACCATTCCCTTGAAGATTATAATTGGAAACATAGGTTAATTTAATCCCATATTCTTTACATAATTCCATTAAGATATTAAATTTGAATATCATGGCATTATCTATGATTAGTTTGACAAGCACACAAGATCTAAAAATTATTTGATTCAACAAAAAAATTGATAACTATCTGGTGTGTTACCTTCCCTGTAGGGATCTCTTCAACCCATTTTATGAAGTGGTCAGTTGTAACTAGTATCTGTCTATGTCCAATACTTGATGAATCAACAATTTCTCCAATTAAATTCATTCCCATTTTTCTAAATGGGCCTTCAATCTTCACAAAATGCAAGGGAAGAGAACTAGAATCTTTCATTCTCTTAGCAAAGCACTAACACTTCTCACACTTTATAACTATCTGAGCAACATATTTGAATAATGATGGGCACAAATAATCAGCTATTAGAATTTTATGAGCTATGATTTTAGGCATAAAATGGCCACCACAAACTCCACTATGGAAGTCTTCAATCAGGCTGACAGTCTATTCTTCTAGCACACATCTTAGGATAACCCAATTTGGACTCTTTAATGCTAGTCCATTCTCAGTTAAGACATATTTTTGGAAGACAAGTTTGAGATTTATTCTTTGATTGTTGTCCAAGTTAGGGGAATAATTTAGACTTTTCAAGTAATAGACAATGTTTTTATACCATAGAGACATATTAAACTAACTCAAAGAATCATAAACATTGAAAACAATAGTATTTACCTCAACATCTTGAAAATCAGTCTTAGCCATAAGATTGGCTAGACCCATCCCTCACACTAACTTGGTGTTCTGAATATCCATATCATACTCTTGAAACTTGTTAACCCACCTTTATCTCTTGCTGGATACTTTAGTCTGAGTCAATATGTCCTTCACCATGATATGCAAGACGTAAGCTATAATATTTGAACTCTGAATATAAGTTCTGAACGTCTTGGTATCTTTCAAGAGGGAGAAAGCCTACTTTTCCATGATGGTATAGTTTAGTTCAGGACCTTGTATAACTTTTTTAAAGAAATCTATGGGCTACTCATGCCTGTCTTCATTGTTTTACAACAAAACAATAGTAATAGTATTGTATGATGCAAAAGAGAATATCTAGAATGGCTTTGTGTAATTAGGAAAGGCCAAGAAAGGATCATACTTTAAATCTTCCTTAATGTAATTGAATTCTTGCATATAATTCTCATCCCATTTGGTGGTCTAGTCCTTCTTCATCATGGAAGTAATATGCAGAGTGATCTCTATAAAATTGGACACAAACCTCCTTGTAAAGTTAATTTATCGAAAAAAAGATTGAATTCTTTTATTGGAATATTGGATAGGCACTTTATCAATGGATTTAATCATTTTATGGTCAATCATGATGCCATCCTTGGATACAATATTTCCAAGAAACTTGGTCTTTTGTACTCCAAAGTGGCACTTATTCAGATTAAGTAAAATGTCAAACTTCTTGCATCTAATCAACACTTTTTATAAATGCTCCAAATGTTATTCTCTGGTCTTGGAGTACACAATAATGTCAACCTGATACATAATAATGAACTAGCTAATTATCCCTAAAAACATGACATCCATAGCTTTCTAGAATGTTGCACCAACATTCATCAACCTGAAAGGCATCCTCATATATACATACATGCCCCAAGGTATTGTGAACATAGTCTTAGGTCTCTCAAATTCTTTCACCACAACCTAGTTGTATCTAGAGAAATCATCTAAAGTAGACATATCTAATACTATAACACTCTATACTATGTTGTCCATATTGGGTAAGGGATAATTATCTTTTAAATAAGATTTGTTCGAATTCTTGAAATCCACACATAAATGGATATTGCCATTATTATTTATTAAAATGACTAAATTTGAAACCCATGATGATTACTTGATGGTATAAATGATTCCTTCGTCTAATAGCTTCTTTAATTCATCCCTCATCTTTGTGGCTAGGATGGAGTTAATAGGTCTTTATTTCTACATGAAATGTTTTTTGTCAAGATGTAATGGATGACATGCTGTAATAAATATTCATTATATGCTTTTATCTTAGAATAAGACCATGATAGACAATCATGGTATGTTTTAAGTAGCTCCATGTAATATTTATTCTCAATGGCACTTAGGTGAGTACCTAGTCAAACTTTTCTTGGCTTCTCATTAGAACCCAAATCAAACTCAGTCACCTCTTTTAAAATAAATAAATCTCAAGTCTTGATTCTTCATTATATCATCTCCATAAAAATATTCCTCCAAAATCACTAATGTTCTTACCAAACAATGTCTCCTTCCTATCATAGACCTGAACTATGAATTCCAAGTCTACGAGTTGATCATGTAACTCAGCTTCATAGTTCAAAAACCTCTTAATCTATTCATCATCATCAAAGACCTACTAATGATTAACATTGTCTGGGATTGAAGACCTAACATGTACCTCCACTTGAATTATGAATTCCATGTCTATGAGTTGATCATGGAACTTAGCTTCATAGTTCAAAAACCTCTTAATCTATTCATCATCATCAAAGACCTGATAATGAGGGATCATGTTTGAAATATCAAACTGAGCACCTAACCTTGTGAGTCTATCAACTTCTTCATTGAATCTTCTATCATGATAATAAATGTTGAATGCATCAAAAAATTCAATCAAATCCCAATCAACATTCTAATATTTTTTAAACCTTTTATTCTTGGTGGTATAAGTATTATTAATTTTCTCTACCACTAACCCATAATCACCCTTGACAATCAAAATTTTAATTCCATATTCATGATAGCTCCTTAAACCAAGAAAGAGTGCCTCATATTCAGCTATATTATTCATGCACTCAAAATAAAGATGAAAAGAAAACTTAAAAAATTTACCATTAAGGGAATAAAAAATAACCCCAACTTCATTTCCAATATTGGAACAAGCCCCATCAAAGCACATCATCCAAATCACACTTTTCCTATCAAATTCAATGTCTAGAATGACATGGTATTGATTAGCATGAACATTCCTAAAAAAAATTCCCAAATCAACATCCGTGTACAACACTTCATTAAGAGCATGTTTTGGATCTTCAATCACATGTAACATCTTTGGCTCTCTATAATGTCTGAACATCTTACCCTCCAATAGAATGACGGCATAGGAAAGGTCCATCTACACACTTCCACCCATGCTAACATCCCATTTTCATGGCAGTAGCATCCCCCACTTAGGTGGGTATTCTACAACTATAATGTCCATATTTAGATACTTATCAAGATGAACCATCAACTATACAACTAATCCCTTGACTTGTTTTACAACTGGTACCTCTCATGAGTCCATGGCATAAAATTTACCAAAGGATGACATAATCTTATATTTCAGCTCATTTAGGACACCTAAGGGCATCACTATACAAGAAGCTTTAGAATCAAATATATAGTTCTCAGTAATTAGGCCATTGATCAGTGGGTTTATATAAAATAGATCCATAATCATCTTATAATCCACTAATGCAATCCCCACATAGACCTCTAGAGTAGGTTCATTAACCTATTCTAATTCCTCATCTTCTTCTATGGGTTATTGGTGTAATTTAATTTCATTCATATCAGACCTATAACCAAATTCCAGGTACACAAAATCCCTCTTGTTATGTTTTGGTATTCATAATAATTCAATAATTGGCATGGTGATTTGTATTTGAATCAACAACTAGGCCATAACACACATGATATACTAAGGAAGAGACATATTTGGTGGAAGGGTGATAACACCTTTATCTAAGATATAATTAATTAATGTCTAAAGTGGATTAGTTTGGGATAGATTAACACTCTTAATAGAAGTCTTCATTGGTGGATCTGTATTAACATCACTTGCACACATTGGAATACTTGACAAGATGGGCATTATGTTACTCTTAGATGGAACACCTCTAGGATTATTAGCTTGGGACATGGGTGTTATCTTGGAATCTTCTTTTACTATTGTAGTTTTCTTTGCTTCTTTACTTGCATTCCCTACCTTTGGATTTATATGGGAAGTGTCTTTAGTAGCAACACCTAGTTGCCTACTTCTCAAGTAATATTCCTTCTCATGAGCCACGGTAACATTAATTAACAACTGGCTATCCTCAACTAATGGAATTCTCCCATGATATTTATTAATGATAATAGAGAATAAAAGATCAAAAACATGAATGGGTAATTCATTTTCTTGTTCCATAGTAACATCACTGGTAACGTAAAAAGTTAGGACACTCTTCATTTCAATAGCACCCCAAAACTAATCAATCATAGTAGCATTTAACATTTACTTGGAGGAGGACATTTTGCTTCAGGGAATTTTAGAATTGAATATAAAAACATCTTATTTGGATGATATATACTTAGATTCATTTGAATCTTCATCAATATATTCAATAGTATCACATGAAGGCTATGGAAGGAACCCCTTGTCACACTAATCAATGTCTAAATCAAAATTCATAGTATTTACCATGGCATTTAAAGGATTAGGCACCTCTTTTCTATCCCCTATATTCTATTTTCATTCCATCTTTTCTTCACACACAATCCTCTTCCCTCTATCATTGTCTTAATTATGGAAAGCTAACCTTCCTTGTGATTAACTTGAATTAAGAGCCCTCTTCTAACTAGTAAGCACATGCAAAATCCCTTTATTAGCCCTGAAAAGGTTATAGGAAATATCTTTGACAATATAGGATAAAGTCTTGATAGTCTCCTCCAAATTGGTTATGTTTGTGGACTCTGCCTTTTTTGGACTAACCATTTTTACAACAGCCCACTTTTTATGGGATTTCTCATAGTCTTGATGTTATTCTCAATCTGGATGTCCGTATTGAATACCAACCACATGTTCATGGTATCCTTTCCCTATAATTAATATTCAATTTTCTTGTCAAAGGCATCACAATATTTTATCAAACATATTGTATCACTAGGCCTGATGTTCTAAAGTAGCTGCATCATATATTTGTTGAACCATGATTTTATGTCTTACACATATTGATTAGGGTTCTTCTTGATGTTCTCAAAATCATCCAAAAGAAACCTGGATCAACTCTATCACCATACTAAATTATAAAAACATTCTTTATTTGTTCTCATGAATCAATGCATCCATAGGAAAGGGAATTAAACCTCTCATGAGCATCTTCTCCTAGCTTGGGCATAAATAGATTAATGTACACATCCCTATGCTCAACCTCATAATATTCAATGATATTTTTAAAATCCCTCAGGTGTTGATCACCACCCACTACATTATTCCCTTGAAACTTTGGGAGGCATTACCCAAGTTCATTTGGGACTTCAATAGGATAGCCTTCGATTTCCTTGAAATTGATAGGCCTAAATCTAGGAACATAGAATTCATGATGTTCATTCTCATATGGATCCCTATTACTCATGATGGGTTAAATAATGGGTTCATAAACAAATGGAAAAGGGATATAAGGGGGTGAATGATGTGGACTTGGTGAGTAAGACTTGGGAGATGATTCAGTTGGTTAAGAAGTAGCTAGATAGTAAACAAGACTATATGTTTCAAAATCAGTATAAGATATATAATAGTCTTAAATAATTGGGGTTTTAATAAAGTGTTTAAGATTATTAGAATCTTAATGGTTCTTAGCAGCTAAACTTTACCCTTGAACATTCCTCCAACATTGTCCCTTTCTCCTTGGATGAATACTTAAAGGAGAGATGAGTTTCATTGATGGGTCACTTTTGAAAGATGATCTTAGTCCCTCCAGCTTTGTAAATAAGAAAATACTCAAAGATGAAAGTTATAAAAGATTATTCAAACTAGGCACTGATTCTATTGAAAACAAATGATAAAACCAAGTCACCATTAGAATAAAAATTGTAGAATAAAACAATTAACACACTAACTGTGATACATGCTGAAGACATTTTCTACTAAAGTTAATGATGAGATATAATATGAAGACACTAAAATGTTTTGAATAGTGTTAAAAAGGGATAAAACACCTTTCAACATGCAATGTTAACAACTCTTTGAAATAAATGTAGCATAAGTCAATTTGTAAAACCTTAAACCTTCTTGGCATATCCTTAGTGGAGTGTTAAGACATTGATGGCCAAGATAGTCACAATGTAGCAAATATAAAAGATAACTTCACAACATAAAACACTTAAAAAACTCTCTAAAAGAGTCCCCTAAAATAAAAGTAACCAATAATTTGACTTAATCCTCAATAATAACACTAAAAAAGCGTACAATGTTCACAAACTAAAGATAATCAAATTGCAGCAAATGATAGGTAGAGAACTTTTCAAATAAATTACTTATAACTCTCTATAAGAGTCATCAGCAACATGGGTGTCAATAAGTGTCCCCAAAAATGGTGACAGCAAAGTGTTGGTTCTCATTTTTACACCTCATACACTCAGCCTTGCATACTTAAGAACAATGGTAACCTATGATGAAAAACCTGCTAGTATGTCATTATAGTTGGGAAAGGGTTTGAAAACAAGACTAGACTAGATGAAAAAAATGATCGAAAGGCACCTACAAAGGGTATGGTTAGTGTCCTCCTACTTTTGTCTCTACCTAAAGCAAGGTGAGAGGACCTATGGGGTAGCTTGATCACATGGAGAGATTCTATAATTCAACCTCCATGGGGATTATTTGCACAAGGGAAAACAAATCTAACCATAACACAACCAAACTCACTCACTCCACCAGAGAAGGGTTGGCACATGGAATTATCAAATTCTCTAGGCAAAATACAAGCTACTCAATATAGATCGGTAAAAATTTCAATAGTAAAGGGGATTAATAAAAGATTGCAATATTGGGACTTTAAAGCATTAACTGTAAACATATGTTATATAGGCAAGATTTTATGCATATGTAGGGAAAATAACACTTATGATATGCAACAAGGGATATTATTTTTAGGGTAAGAGAGGGTAAGATAATTTTATAACAATAAATAGGAAGGGTGTGGTGGTGTTCTGGTATTTTTTCAAACAACAAGGATTCTTGTAATATTCACGACACTATCCTTTATAGAGATGTAGAAAAGACTCTAATACAATCTATGGAAATGAAAAGGATAATTTTCCATCCATTGGTGCTAATAGAATGCAAATGCCCAAATGATCATTTAAATCCTATAACATACATTGAAACTATAATCAAAAATACTTTCTCCTACTAAATTCATGAACCCAAATTTCCTTTAAAAGGTATTCAACAACATATTTTAGAATATAACTACAAAAATGGGTTTATAACCTAGGTACATCCTCAAAACGACAACTACCATTAAAAAAAAACCCAAATATCTAATAGTTATAACTTTTAAAACACATTATTGCATTTCATTAATAGGATACAATAAATAACCACAACTATCCTCCGTTAACTTGAAAGAAAATCATACATACACCAATGTTTCAAAATACTGCTATGGGGACAAGCATGGTGGATTTGATCCATATTAGATAGGGGAGACATATAGAGATGCTCTTAAAGCTTGATAATGGATGTACAAATATAACCATCGTAGTAAGAGGAAAAATACAAACACAACCATGATTCAAAAATTTGTAAGAGCCTATACTTGGAGAGAAAAAACAAATACCAACCACATCTAACACAATGACCAATACAAAGGCCAACCAACCTCCTAAATTAAGGATAATCCCTCTATTTATACGTTTTTACCCATTTCAAATCTACAATTTATAAATTCATACCAAGATGCTCTTAGCTATAAAAAAATCCTTGGACACACCTAGAATCTTAATGTACTTATAAGGAAAATGAGTGTTGCAACTATCCTTACAAGGAATGATGGAGATTTGAAAAAAAAACCCTTGAATTCTTGGTTAAAAAAGAATTCAAATGAGATATAATCATAATATTCATGGTGAAGGATAAACAAACCATTTGCATTTATGTGAAACTACCTGAAGATGCCCTCGACCACTTGGTTGTATAGCTAGAAACTCGTATACATATGCCCTTCCTTTTATGCATGCCAAGGAACAACCTGCTCTTACAATTATTTCATGGGAGTATTTTGGATCCATGGCTATTCAAATTATCTTGTTTTGAGTGGCCCACCTCAGATTTATAATCTTATAATTTTTATTTCATGGAGAAGTTTAGACAAACAATCCAAATGAAAATATAACTTAGGAAATTTTCAACTTTTTACTTTTTGGCTCCTACTTGTATTTTAACTTTTTAACACTTTTACCTTTTCACACTTAGTAATATTTTAGAGTTTCCTTCATATTTTTTTAATGAAAAAAATGTATTATTTTCTCCTTTTGATATTTATAGTAAATTCTGGCCCCCTTCTAAAAATTTGTAATTTGTAAATTATCAAGCTACTATCAGTGGTAGAAGATCCATTAAGTGCATTACACAAGGTCCTTGAATGTGACATGTATGAATATGTGGCATCACCATGTCAAGTATTCTCACCAATATCTTTGTTTTATCTTGATGTCAACATCACTTCTCTCTATATGTGGTTGAGCTTCTTGTTCATCAATATAGCACTTCATTGTAGACCTATCCAGACTACCATCTATAGTTAAAAACTCTAGCCTTCTAGAGTTTTCAAATGATATTGGATCATCCCTAAAGGGTTCATAGGTTACCACATTTACCTTGATATTCATTGAAATGTCCACCTTCCTATGTAACAATACCATATCCTTGTATGCATGATGAATATGAGCATGGCATATGGTAGCTCTATGGGTTCTTGGCATTCCCTTAATATTATCTTTTATTACGAGCCCCATGATCATGACAACTAAAGATTATATGGGATTTATGTGATCTACAAAATCAACGTTGGCCTAGGCTATCATCATTTTTCCATCTAATAGCTTTTTATTCATCCCAAATATTTTAATAAGTTAGTTCTCTCTCGTGCTATCAATCCTGAAGCTCCATGGAACATGGCCCATCAATCCAGATCTAAAGGATCAAAAATAATTAGCTATCTACAATGACTTAAATTTGATGTCAATACACATACCATTTGATGTCTGCATGAATGTCTTTGATGAGCACACAACTATCAAATTTAAGCCTCAATAGATAACCACCATGTGTAATATTGGCATTCATGTACCTATCATTGCACATTCACATGAACATATTTGACAGGTTTGCAATAATCAAATTTAATCCCTAATAAATAATATTTATGATTAATTTTGACATTTTCATGACCTTCAATGACATCCATTCAGTGATCACACTACTTGTTTAACCTTTTGAAATCTTGTATCTTGAAATTCTTTAGATAAAATGTCTAAACTCTTAAACTATAGATTCTTTAGACAAAATGTCTGAATACTTTGACTTTAAATCTTTTGAACAAAAGGTTTGAAGTCCTAATATATAAATGATTTAGAGAAAATGTTTAAAATCCTGAGCCACACAAAAAGTTTGAAGACTTAGTCTTGAAAACTCACAGGCAAAATTTCTAAAGACTTAATCTAAAACTTAACTTGCAAAAATCCTAAACAATTTAAACTTGTGCCCCTTTTTCAACTTGTTTTTTTCATCATATACTCATGTGAACGTTTTCAACTCAACTTCAAACCATACCAATTAAAACCTTACATTCAACCTTGAGAATCTTTCCATTTCAAAGCCTTTTACAAGATGGAAAACATTATAACTCAGCATCATGTGATCTCTCCATCTTGATTTTAATCATAGACCCTAAAATCTTATTAAAATATGAGAAAGTTTAAGCATTAGTTGGAACTGGGATTATATTGGTTTTTCATAAGGCAAAGGTTATATGTTTAACTCAGGTGAACACTTGAAAATAGAAGGTGATAGTGTGATATTCATGTATTGTTATTTCATAAAAGGGCATACATTACTCAATGTAATTTTGGGCACTAACAAATCCTACATGAAGGTAAATATGCAAATATGATTATAATATAATCCAATAATATAAATACATAAGATAATCACAAAATCACTACAAATACATGACTTATGGAAACATTCGGTGTCCTAAAAATGCCCTAGATTAACATATGTGCATGCATATACATTAAAATAAACCAAACAAATTTGCATTTTATTTTTGTTTTGATTACCTTGATACATGTAAGTTATGATCAATTATTTTATTGATATGAAAATGATATTAAATTCAAAATGAGGAGATACATTAAATTCTACCAAAGTTAATATATAAAAACATGCAAAATAATAACAAAATCTATGTCTCTTCTCTATTTGCCTGGATGCCTTGATTGATACCAAGGAACTATGAATACTCCAATATCAACATCTCAAGTTTAATTAAAAGAAAAAATGTATAAAAGCATATAAAACTATTGATAAATTTAAAATATATAACCTAATAAAAAATAATAAAATGAATGAATAATCTTGATGGTATATGAACCATGATTATATCTTGGAAAAAAATAAAATATTCATGGGGCTAATCTATAGAATCCATGAGTTTAAAACACTTAGAACTGGACCTTTTCAACCTTTACATGTGGAAAACTATACTTTCTAGATGAATTATCAAGCATTTGAATCCTATTTATAATCGTTTATATTTTTAACCACTTATAATCTATAATAAAAAATAAAATAAGCCTATTTGTGTTCCCCTTTTGATTAGATGTATGTTCTTACATATCAATCATGCAAAAATACAAGGATCAATTACACCATGTGTGATATACATAAAAATCAAAATATTAAATAATCTTGAAAGCAAATATATAAACAAATGTATGTGAGTATATTATAAATATCATCACAAAATCCCATTGATAAGACAATACTAACATGTTTAATCAGAAGCAATATACATAAGGGAAAATAAAGGGAAGGGAAAATGATATTCCAAGATATAGTCTAAAAAATATGGATAATTGATATTCCCCAATGCAAAAATACGTCACAATATTTACAAGATATAGAAATTAAGCACATAATAATAGTAGGTACCAAACATAGTATAATGAAAGTAATAGAGTGCATGATAGATATCATGGCACCGAACTTAGTATATCCAATGAATTTGAAAGTGCATTAATCATGTAATAACCTAGTATCTCATGTTAGTATATAGAATTAATGTAAACATTCATAATCATATAACCACATAATATAGTAAATTATCGCATAATATAGTAAATTATCACATAGTATAGTCAACAAATGTAAAAAGGTATAATCATGTAACCACATAAATTAAGATGGATAAATAATAAAATAAAAAATCAATCACATATAAGCATCACAAAATCATTAACTAGATGATTTATTATAGATAATACAAGACAAGCCATCCCAAGAAACATACATAATCATAAGCAATCACATATAAATAATGCAATAAATCATTACGTAAATAAGATAACACACAATGTAAAAAGCATATAAAGTAATAATAAGTATTTTTTATTAGATAGGTTAATAAATAGGTTGAATAAGTCATGTACCCTTACAAAAGAAAATGGAAGATAAGCATGAAAAAATAGAAAAATAAAAAGGGATAAAGCCAAGAACCTGATAGGAAAAACCACCTCCAGCCTAAAAAACACTAAGTTTTAGCCAAAAAACCAATCCAACCAAAAGATAAACAAATGTGATCAACTAGTTAGACTCAGAATAATAGACTAATTTCTTGGTCTTAATGCTATTAATTTTGTTGATTTTTCCTCTGGTCTTAAACCTAACTACGTATTCTTTCTCCTCGACCTACCTCTTCTGATTGGAACCCATGAGCTTGGATTCCTCCCTCCCCTACTCTGAATCCTTGATGCTTTCCTCCACTCCATCTCTATGAGTGGTTTTATTTCACTAAGGAGTGACCTCATATGGCTGTACATTTTCCTTACCAAAGCTCATATCATAAGTTCATTGAACTAGAAACCCTTTACAATTTTTGAATTCATCCATAATTTTATTGTATAAGTTTTTAATAAACACCTTATTATGTAATTTATCAAGGGAATACTCAAAGACCTCCTTGATCCTAGTATTTATAAAAACCAAACCCCTACTATCAATTTGTGTCATGAATTTAGGAACCCCCATGTCCTTTCATCTCAGCTTTAGACCTTCTCACATAAAGTTTTCACTAGCCCCAACATTCTTCTCATTTTCAACTTTGTCAAACTCAAAATCCATTGAAAAATCTTCTTACTTGGCTAAATCTTATTGTTCACTACTAATGTTAATCACTTTCGATATAATTTTTGACCACAAGGGTTCACCCTTCTTAACCAACAATAGAATCAACCCTTGGTGGATAACGTCTATAGGGATTATTCTTATAATTCAATATCATGGCTTCCAATGATTTTAAAATAAAATAATAATAATAATAATAATAATGATAATGTTACCCTTAAAGTGATTGAGCAATAAAAAATGATGTGAAAAAGTAATCATATGTTTACCTTCTAGTGTGATATAGTGCATGATCTAAAATCATATGTCTGGCCACTTCCTTGGAAGGTCTACCCTCATGAACCATTTTTAAGACATCACTTTTTGGTTCTTCTTTTATTTTTTGTAAAAAATATTGACAAGTTCCTCCTTCCTTTTTTTATCCTTGAAGGATTTAACCCTTAAGCAATCCATCCCCATGATCTCCCTTATAAGTTCTTTGATAATCAAAATCCTTAAACCATGCATGTGGACCTCTTTATCCTTTCAAACATGGGAGAAATATTTAGGCAACATGGTATCATGCATGACCAACCAATCCATGTATGAATCCAAACCCCATTTTACCATCTTATGCCAAACATACTCATCTTCCTTTACATCCATGTAGGAGATTGGTTGAAATGATCATAGTCGCCTCCCATTTTATTTTTCTATGGGTTGATTCTACTAGCTTCATAGTGCAAATTCTTAGAAGTGAGAATAGAGGGACTATTAAAATCAAAGCAAAAAACATTATTAGTATGAAGACATAAATTAATCTAAGTGTGCAAGGGATTTAGAAGTGGCTGGATTGTAATTTCCTTGCATGTGTTAGCATCTTATCTCATAGGTTAGGAGTGAATAGTCATGGATAAACACATCACTAAATATTATGGGATGTCCTTTATCAAGTTTGATAAAAGGAGTGATGTCATTAGGAAACACATCATCCTGTCATCTTATAAAAGAGTTAATTTGGACCCCAATATTAGCCATTTTGTTAGAACTTCTATTTCCCTCTATATATACATCAGCGATTAACACGCCTTTAAATTAGGATAGCAATTTTTTAACATTATTGATAATCCCATCAATGTTACAGAAATATTTAGTTGATCATTTAAAATAGTTTATGATATTCATGTAATCTCCCTCGATTCGAAGATACTTCATGCCAATTTTCACTACAAAATCAATTCCCTATAAGGTAGTTTTAGCTTCTAAAATGTGATTGTTTTGGATCCCAAGAAGTCCTACATAGGCTACATTTAGGTTCCCATTTGAATCCATTATGACTCCTCCCACTCTTGATGGACTCATATTTCCTTTAATATCCCCTTCAAAATTCAATTTGAACCTGTTTGGAAGAGGTTGAGTCCACTTAAACATTGATCTATCGACCCACTAGTTTTGGGTCTTACCAAGATTGTCAAGGTTAATTTGATTGATAATTTAGGAGAAATAAGGGGAGATTTTTTTTTGATGGATAAATTACTACTAAGTATCATGTTAACCAATAATGCAATATATAATCGAAAGAAATATATGTATAGTAAAAATAATAACTCTTAGTATTTAAATAAAAAAAAGGAATGATATAACCTAAAGAAAACTAATATAAATCCTCATTATAGACAAGTTACAAATATAAGTATGACTTTTGTTTAGGCATGACAAACATCTATCTCAAATAATATCATGACTAGTATGTGAAGAAATAATCAATATTCAAAAATATAGAGAAAGGTAGATAAGTATCACATATATAAAATTATAGCTACAATACCCAACAAATATAAAGGAAAATGATTTTTTTTTTTTTTTTTTATTATTTTTATAAGCATAGACCAAGAGATAATCCAATATTTAGAAGCAAAAAAAAGAAAGGAAATCTCAATCAAGTAAGTAAACAAGCCAAGAGGTGAAAGTGATAATAAGCAAGAAGAGGAGGATACCTTAGAAGTCAGTGCAAACTAAGGTAGAGGGCTTAATGTGTGTGTGGAGGGGGGGAGGGGTGTAGAAGGGGTGCCCCTACATGCATGCAGGTTTCATCATTAAGAAGTCCATATAGGATTTCATAATGAAAAATAACAAAAAAAATGAAATGGACAAATAAACAATGTAATAAACATAAGTAAATGGGATATAATAATTACATATAAAATCAAATCATGAAAAAAAAAACTTCTAGCTTCAAAATTCAAACAAGATAGAAAAATAGATGAGAAAAATGAATTGAAAGGGGATAACAATGTAAAAATATAAAAAATTATGATGAGCCCCAGTAAAATACTTGAAATTAAAGAGTGGAGACATTCAAATTTGATATTAGACATTTGATAATGTGATTTATTTACATAGCATATATCACATGTACATACATAGTTGAATCTTCTCTACATTCTTTCTTAACCACTCACTCACCTATGGGGCCATATTTCCCAAATTTCCATTGTTTTTACATAGTACTTCCATAATTTTGCCTGAACAACTTATCATTTTACTTAGAATATCACCTAAACTCATACTATTATTTACTCCCTCCTAGGAACCTTTGGTCATAGTCATAATGTCTAGTTACTAGAACTATATTCCTTGGTTAGACCTATCTAAGCACTCTCCAATGAATATTTTACCAAATTAAAAATAATCCTTTGGGTTAACCCAAACATTATCTATGTCGATTTGGAGTGAAATCACACAAATACTATCGTATTTATTTACATCAAGGCTAATCCTAATCCTATTCAATACTTATAAAAATAAAATATATTAAGTCTATACAAATTTATAAGAACTTACCTAAAGCTTCCAAATCCAAAACCCTCAAAATAAGTTATAACTAGGAAGGTCTAAATATCATATCAAGGTCAAAATCACATGTTTCAAAGTTTCAAAAACCATACTAGGATTGGATACATTTTATCAAAATACTTCTCAACACACAATACACTTAGATGTTTAACCCTTTTTGATGATAAGGATTAAAGAGAAATTATCCTAATAAATTAAGCAATAAGATAATCTAAGTATTATGCCAATTAAATAATTTAGATTCATAATAAATTCTGTTAGAATGTTGAATTATGCAAATTTGTTAAATATGTAAATTAGCCACATAGTTATTTGTATGCTTAAACATAAAGAAGATATAATATTTATCTTATTTTCTAATGCATAGATAGATCTAAGAAGTGTAGGTGAAGAAAAAGCTAGGATGATGCTTAGATATGATTCATTCAATTTTGGAAATTTGTTCTCTATTAGTCTATACACTACCATCAAAATAGGGACACTAGCATCAACACCTATGTATATAAATTAAAAATTATTTCCATAGTGAAGTACATGTCCATTTATATAAATTCCACTTGTGCCTATTAGAGTTATATATCTCCTTGCATTTTTTCAACTAGGTTCATGTGTACAAGTTTATGATATCAACCTTTTGATCCAAACCCTAGATCCTCTAATTAGGCCATGCCACCTTGTAAATATGGGTTTGGTAGGCTCAAGTGAAGTAGATTTGACCTCAAAGACCCCTTTGTCAATAAGCATTGCCTATATACCCATTTACTTTGAAGAGGGTATCAAACAAATATATTTCTTCCCCTTATATGGCTTTGTATGAAAATAAGTTTAATATGTTATATGTGAGGGAATTTAGTGATCTAGTTTATAACCTAAAAAATATTAGTCATTGGTTTTTATTTGAATGATTTAAACCTACAAGAATATTATTCAGATGGCAAATTTGTAAGTAGGGGATAATATGGTAGTTTTGTGTATTTGAGAGGTGATTTTTCCTGGCAAGTGTTAGATATGTGTAGTACATGATCTTACTTGATGATAGTGAATGAAATTTTACTTGTATTTATACATCACCTTTCTGAAATAATCTTATGAAGGGTTAAATAATACAAATAGTCTAACCCATACATGTCAAATGATTTTAAACTTTGAGTGTTTGTATGGTTGGTACATTAGCATCACATCTAGTACACTAACATCGACACTAGTGGCCTATTTTAGATGGTAGTGTCTTTGAGAATAGATAATTATTGAAGATCTATAATTGACAGTGAAAAATATATATCTGGTTTAAATCATACTTTGAGCTACATGTGATCTGGATAATAATAATATCAGGCTTAGGTCATAATATTAGCATTTAAGAATAGTGAGATAGTGAAAATGAGCCTTTCAGTAGTGAGAAGGTCATGAATTAAAGGGAAAATCCTTGAGTGATATTTTTAAGTGTTAAAGACTAGTTTATCATGCAAAATTTCTTAGAATAAACAAATTAATATATTATTATATAAACGTGATTTTTATCCTATAAAATGAACCATGTAGTATTTATGTTAATTGTTAGTCTATATTAGTCATAGAATAATATTAGTAGATTTCAAAGTTTTTTTAGATTATTTGTCACCCTAGCTTATAGGGTCTATTAGGAGTAATATTATTAATATAAATATACCTTTGTAATTAATTATTTGTAAAATAAATAAATACTCTTTGAGTTATGCTCATATTTGGTATTAGAGTAGAGCATTTACAGTGCCAAACTATTAAAAATTATTTCGTGCAAGTTATATTGTACTTGTAGAATCTTGTGGTGTCATTAGTAGCTTAGAGACACTTGTTTCCTCACCTTGTCATATAATTTTATTCAATTTCAAGTCATACACACTCCATAGGAAGGTGATTTATATATAAAATCATTATTTACTTTGTAATTCACCTTATGCAACTCACTTAACTCATTTTTTACCAGACTGCACAACCTTTTGGGGATTTGGAATCAATTTGGTCCTTTTGCTCTCTTATACACTATTACTGTACATTTTTTCCACATCTATCCATATGAGATTATTTATATCTTGATTTTTATTCCATATGTTTTTCATTCCTCTTTTCACAATATGAAATAAGGCTTTACTAATTTGTATTATTTCATACCATGCTTTAGAGGCATACAAGTTGTTTTTTGTCAATTCATACCACCATGTCAGTTTTTATCAATTCTAAATTATATAAATCATATTTTTGCATTCTATTCCTTTGATATTGATCTTTGTTTAGTATTACATCATATTAAACCTAATAATACACCTACGAATGTTTTTGTATACAAAATGGGGATACTCAAAGGTGTAAGACCTTATTGTATCAAAAATTTGACTAGTACTATGGTTTTTCTTCATAACTAGCCATACCGAGCTATTTTTTAATATTTAATTTCTAGACATTATTATATGCTACATACTCTTCCACCTACAAGATTGATCTACTACACTTAATATTGTGTATAACTATTTTTCTACTTTTATGTTGGCCTTTTCTCAAGGTTTACAAAGTGCAGCAAAAAGATGCATTTAACCTAATTTTTCCTACTAACCAAGCAAATTCAAGGTAGTGAAAATTTTATAGATGTGTTTCATATTTCCATAAGTCATGTTTTCTAGTTTAAATTGAAATTATTTTATTTATTTCTTTTAAATTTCCAATAGCCCAAGAGGATAAGTTATTTTTTTGTAAAATTGAGGTGTAAAGGTCAAATCCTATAATAGGTAGTGGAAAAATTACACAGAGGGGGGGGGGGGGAGGTGAGTATTTTTATTTTTTCCTAATGTATTTTTTTTTACCACATATTGTAATTTATTTATTTATTTTTTAATTCCATATTTTTGACAAAAAAATAAATCAATGCATTAGAAAAATTGATGACAGTGTAAAGATATCATTAGTAGTGTTTGGTTTTGATAATGCCCTTGGTTCACATTTACAAGTAATGTCATCATGATTTCAACTAATAGATTTATATCCTAACATAACTATAAAAAATACATATGGGCATCTTAACATTAAATCTTTGAGGAGTAATAAGGTTACAAAATATTCATAAACCATCCCTCTATTACCCATTCATTACTATTGATAGACATAAATCCTGATAATTGAAACTTACATGTGTATCAAGAAGTTATGCCTAGGTATGCATAATTCCTTTTGAGTACGTTTTAGTCACATAATGAATCTCTTTCACATACCATCTATGTACCCAACACTATTCTACTCTCATGTGTATTAAAGTATGTTTAACATACTAATAGGTATATAGAAAGGATGAGCTTTTCTAGTACTTATGGATATATAAGAAGGTGTGCATATACAAAAGTCTAGTATATCAGTTTGCTATTGTATAGAAAGGGGAATTTTTTTGAATTATAAGTCACCAATCCATCTCCCTTATATAGTTTGATCATATTTTCACACATGTTCAAAAATGGATCACATTTTGGTCATCCAAACACTAAACTTCTTCCAGGTGACAACTATTTAGGGTGGAAAACATATATTGAAACATAATTATAATTTGAGTACATATGGATAGTTTTTAATGTCACATAGACCCAACATGCTACTGATTTTGATGATCAGTAGTGAAAATATGACAAATCCAATAAAAAGGATAAGATCATAAACATGTTCAGAGTCTAATATGAGGTACAACCTAATATCCATAATGCCACTATAGCTCAAGATGCTCAGGATAAGCTTCAGACATTATATGAAGCAAAATATCAAAATAAAATTCTTTATCTACAAATCTAACTCCATTGTCTAAATTTGAAATCAAGGTAAAATGGAGGCTTTTCTTTATAGAGTTTCAACTTTATGGGATTCACTTGAAGCATTGGGTGAACTAGTTAAAGATGACTCCTTGGTTTTGATTGTCCTAGGAGTTATACCCCTCACATATGTAATTTGTGTGACAATGTTGAATGTCAGAGGTCAAACACCAACCTTTGTATTATTGGTTAACTTATTTCAATAAGAAGAAGTCATGCAAAATGTAGAGGAACCTGATGACTAACATGCACTTGCCTCATATCATAAAGGGAATAAGCCCTTCAAGGATTCCAAATATAACCCTAAGTAGAGTAATCAACACCAATATAAGGGACACAAATCCCATTCACATAAGGTTTGTATTATTTTTAGAAATACATGTCATGACCAAAAATATTATTGGTATAATGAATTCACACAGGGCTCATCTAGTAAGAAGCCCACTTCATATAATCCACCTCAATTACTGAAGGAAAAAAATCATTTCAAAATGAATTGGAAGAAGAAAAAATAGCATGGGAATGTTGTTAAGGATAATTATTCTTCAAAAGATGATCACATCTTTACTACATAGACATATGAAGAACCTTATTCTTTAAATTTTATCTCATATGTTAATTATGGTGACACAAGGCACATGACAAGATAAAAATAATGGTTTTCCATATTACACCAATCAAGATCTTTGGCTATTTTTTATATTGGTGTTGACTCATCATACACTATTTAGGGTTGAGGTGATTTTTTTACAACTTGGTAACTACAATACCAAGGTCACATATGTCTTGTATGTCCCAACACTCACTAAGAACTTGTTGTCTATAAATTATCAACTTTTTCATCATAATATCAAATTTAAGCTTGATCAAAACATGGTGAGAAGTTTTACCTTATCAATAACAAGTATTGATGCTCTATAACTATTACATGAGATATGAATATAGACAAGATTTTTCATCTTGATCTTGTTCATAAAAACATCAAACATTTGTTGTGGAGGCTACAGATAAATTTTAGAAATGGCACATGAGATATCATAATTTAAGTTATGGGTATTTGTTTACATTACAAAATCACAACATGGTCAGAGGTCTTCCCACACTCAAACAATCATATGGTATCTATCCCAATTACATAGCTAAAAAATATGAAAAAGATCCTTTTGGAAAATGTAAATATCGATCTCCTCATCCATTAGATCTGGTGCACACCAACATGTGCAAACCTATGAATCCTACCTAAAAAGGATATAAGTATTTTTAACTCTTTTTTGATGATCATTCCTTCAAGAATTATATTTTCTTATTGAAAACTAAAGATTAGGTAGTCTGATCCTTCAAAGAATTTAAAACATGTGTTGAAAATTAAATTCATTACAAAACCAAGTTCTTCTTCTTAGATCATGGGGTAATATATAAACAAATATTTCATTACATACCTTACATATCATGGAATACATTATCAATACCTTGCATAGCATGTAATCGTATCATTTTAGAGATGTTTGAAATTATGGTTGAGGATGCATAATTACCTCATTCATATTGGGTAGAAGCATGTATCACAACCATATACCTATTAAATAGGTCACCCACCAAAGCTCTTGATGGAATTACACTTTGAGAATCATGGACTAAGATGATGTCATAAGTCTCTCATCCTTGACTTTTTCTGATGCAAGGCATACATGAATGTCCAAAAGAAGAAATGGATGAACTTGGATAAGAAAATTAAGGAATGCATTTTTGTGGGCTACAATAAATATTTGAAATCATATCGGCCCCTTGATATAGATACTATGAAGATATTTATCAATAGGGATGTAGTGTTTGATGAGAAAGATGACATAAGTTCATCTTTCATAGAGATATCTTACACATACATCATGTTAGGTTGTGGAGCTAAAAGCTTCAACCCTTTACAAACTGAGGAACAGATGGTTGCTGAGTTCTACAGGAACCGGCGTCGGCAGCAGGACCGACGTCGGTAGAGACCAGTGCAGAAGGCCACCAGCGACGGCAGGAAGTCGGCCGACGTCGGCAGAACCAGACAAACAGGGACCGACGTCGGTCGCCTGTGTGTTCCAGAACTGCTCATTTCACGGACAGTTAGTTAAGTGAACAAAGAGTTTGCATGTTGAGACCAGTTAGAGTCTTGGGCTGCGAGGACAATTGTCTAAATTAAGAGTCTAAGTTATTGTTTGAGTTAGGGATCTATTTATAGACCCATTGGCATGTATTGTATAAGCATTAGATAGAAAGGAAGAGTTCCTTCTAGTTGTAAGATCTGTGAGTTGCAGGTTGTTGCAAGCTCATTGGGGATCTACATGTAAGTTTGATCTTTGAATTGCAGGTTGCAGGTTCATGAGAGATCAGCTTGAAGTGCTATAGAGTGCTTGATGTACCGGCAGGGTTATTACTGACTGGTTGGTGAGGTGAACACCAATTCTGTGTGTGAGTTGGTTGTTGGGACCGTTTTTTGTGTAGGAGAGTGTGTGTGAGAAGAATTACTGAACACTTGAGGTGTGGCGAATCTCTGTAAGGTGAAAGAGTGTGGCGGCTCTTTGTTGTATTCTTTTCTGTTAGTGTTAATACAAGATAGTGTATTGTCTCTCATATTCTGTGCTATTGGTGAATTCTAGTTACTTGTGTTTCTGGTTATTTCCGCATATTCAATTGCTTATATTTGGTAATCATACTGTGCTCTTTCTGAGGAGCAAGATCCTAAGAGGTGGAATGAGAACAGGTGTGCTTGTTCTTGGATTTATCTTCCACCTCTCACCCCAACAAGTGGTATCAGAGCTTTAGGTTGGGATACTAACAGATTGGTGTAGATCTGGGTAGTGTGTTTTGATTACAGGTTACTCACAGGGTTTCTATTTGAGTGGGAGTTGAGCAATGACAGAAAGTAGTCAACGACGAATGGAAAAGTTCAATGGCAAGAACTACCAATTATGGAGGATGCAGATTGAGGACTATCTGTATCAGAAAGATTTGTACTTACCGTTGGGTGGGGTTGCTAGCAAACCCTTGGATATGAAAGATGAAGAATGGGAGGTTCTTGATCGGAAGGCTCTGGGATCTGTTAGATTGAGTCTTGCATCATCTGTGATTTCCAGCTTATCACAGTGTAAGACAATGGTGGAGTTGAAGGAATCTTTGGCAAATTTATATGAAAAACCCTCAGCTTCGAATAAGGTATTTCTTATGAAGCGTTTATTTAATTTGCAAATGTTGGAAGGTGGATCTGTTCATAGCCATCTTAGTGATTTCCATGGTTTAGTAAACCAGTTAAGTTCAGTCAATATTGTATTTGATGATGAAATAAGAGCTCTCTTAATCTTGTGTTCATTACCTGAAAGTTGGGAAGGTTTGGTAATGGCAGTTTCTAATACTGTGTCTCCTTCAAAAGTCTTAAAAGTGGATGATATTGTGAGTTTAATCTTGAACGAAGAGATACGTAGGAAAAGCACAGGGGAATCATCTGGAGATGCTTTGAGTGTTGAAGGAAGAGGAAGGCCAAGAGAGAAGATAGAGCGTGGGAGATCAAGGTCGAAGATGGGCAAGAGATCCAAGTCCAGGTATGGCAGAATAACCTGCTGGAAATGTGGAAAGCAAGGGCACTTAAAGAGAGATTGTAGATCGGGTACAGATCAGCATGAAGAACATGAAGAAGAAGCAGATGTTGCAGGTTACGTTGCACAGGATGCTCTGGTATGTTCTTTGGATAAAGTAGAATCTTGGGTATTAGATTCTGGTGCCTCTTTTCATGCATCCCCACATAGGGAATTTTTTCATGAGTATGTCCAGGGAGATTTTGGAGAAATTTGTGTAGGGGATGGTAAGCCTTGTCAGATTGTTGGCAAAGGCAAAGTGAAGCTGAAACTGCAGACAGGTAACACATGGGTGTTAAAGGAGGTCATGCACATCCCAGTTCTGAAGCGGAATCTGATTTCTGTTAGAAGTTTGGGTGAAGAGGGTTGCACAGTAACTCTCACAGCGGACTCTTGGAAGGTTACCAAGGGTACACTTGTTGTAGCTAGAGGTAAGAAAGTAGGTACGCTTTATCTATCTACTTGTTTTACTGATTCTCTTTCTGGGTTATCTACTTCAGTTGTAGATTCAGAGATGTGGCTTAATAGGCTTGGTCACATAGATAAGAAGGAGATGCTGGTTCTTGAGTCAAAGGATATGCTTTCGGATTTGGAAGGTATGGATCGTGGTTTCTGTATGCACAAGAAGAAGGTGAGGTTTCTTGAGGAATCTGATGTTAGTGACAAGAATAGGAAAGCCTTGGTTTTCAAGGAGAAAGTGACAGATAGAGTTCAGCACAAGATGCAGAGGAATTCTGAGCAGAGCAAGGGTGATTTGGACAAGGGTTTGATCCAAAAGGAGCTCGCGGGAAAAGGTCAGGTCTCACAAGAAAAACACAGAGACCGACGTCGGCAGGAAAATTGGCGTCGGTGTCCAGACAGGGACCGACGTTGGCTATGTGCAGCCCGACGTCGGTGACTCGGGGTAGACAGAGACCGGCGTCGGCCAGGGGAAACCGACGTCGGCAGGGAGGCAGTCGCAGGGAACCGACATCAGTCGGCTGTAGACTGAGATGTGACCGGCATCGGTCACTGAGACGAATTTTGGGTGGACAGCAAGCTGTCATGGAGTCTCAAGCGCCCATATGGAGGACTGAAGGTGTAAGTAAGTTCTTAAATTCGTCATTTCCCTTCTTTACACTACTTGTTGCTCACTTATGGCATAGGACCAGGAAGTTATTGAAGAAGCAGAACAGGTAGATCTAGGAAACAGTGGGAGCTAGGCATGGATGAGGATGTGATTCCTTGGAGGAGAACCAAACAGGGGTTTTGGGTAGTGTTGCCAGCTGAAAGTAAGCACTGAGAGACGAATGGATGTTAAGGATGAAGAAGAGCGGAAATGGATACGTGAGATGGAAGATCAGGGTATTTGATCTTGTATTAGCTGCAGAGCAATGGAGGTTTGTTCATTGTGTTTCTCTTTACCAGGTTGGATAGTATTAGCTACACTATCCTATTTTCTGTATGATGTGCTTGTTGCAGGGTTACATATATAGGTATTGCTGAACTAAAGGTAAAGCTAGTTCAGGTGTTTGTCATGGAGAATCCGGGAGCAGCAAGATTCTTTGGCATGAGTGTGTTCTAGAGACATGGTAGGTCATATGTTGACTTTGTTTCAGGATGATTGTATGAAACCGGTTAGCACGCCGATGGTTGGACAGTTCTATGAATAGGTGTCTTGATTCACATAATGAGGTTGAGTGCATGGTATGTACTAAACCTGAGTTTTCCCAAGCAGTGGGAGTTATCACAAGTTTGGAGTCAATCCGGGAAAGTAATACTGAAGGGCAGTTCAGTGGGACCAGCAGCAGGTGCACATGCTATGCAGGGTCAAGTTCTTTTTCTACATGGTTGTAGATGCGGATGTGGCAGGTAATTCGGATGACAGGTTTCGCACCATGGATTTTGTGGTGGTTGGTCTTCAAGGGTGATTTTGAAGATGGATACATAGCCAAGGGAACAAACTAGACGGTGTACAGGTACATGTACAGGTTGCAGCTGTTTATCTCCAAGTGGGAGATTGTTAGGTTGTGGAGCTAAAAGCTTCAACCCTTTGCAAACTGAGGAACAGATGGTTGCTGAGTTCTACAGGAACCGGCGTCGACAGCAGGACCGACGTCGGCAGAGACCAGTGCAGAAGGCCACCGGCGACGGCAGGAAGTCGGCCGACGTCGGCAGAACCAGACAAGCAGGGACCGACGTCGGTCGCCTGTGTGTTCCAAAATTGCTCGTTTCATGGACAGTTAGTTAAGTGAACGAAGAGTTTGCATGTTGAGACCAGTTAGAGTCTTGGGCTACGAGGACAATTGTCTAAATTAAGAGTCTAAGTTATTGTTTGAGTTAGGGATCTATTTATAGACCCATTGGCATGTATTGTATAAGCATTAGATAGAAAGGAAGAGTTCCTTCTAGTTGTAAGATCTGTGAGTTGCAGGTTGTTGCAAGCTCATTGGGGATCTACATGTAAGTTTGATCTTTGAATTGTAGGTTGCAGGTTCATGAGAGATCAGCTTGAAGTGCTATAGAGTGCTTGATGTACCGGCAGGGTTATTACTGACTGGTTGGTGAGGTGAACACCAATTCTGTGTGTGAGTTGGTTGTTGGGACCATTTTTTGTGTAGGAGAGTGTGTGTGAGAAGAATTACTGAACACTTGAGGTGTGGCGAATCTCTGTAAGGTGAAAGAGTGTGGCGGCTCTTTGTTGTATTCTTTTCTGTTAGTGTTAATACAAGATAGTGTATTGTCTCTCATATTCTGTGCTATTGGTGAATTCTAGTTACTTTTGTTTCTAGTTATTTCCGCATATTCAATTGCTTATATTTGGTAATCATACTGTGCTCTTTCTGAGGAGCAAGATCCTAAGAGGTGGAATAAGAACAGGTGTGCTTGTTCTTGGATTTATCTTCCACCTCTCACCCCAACACATCAAACCTATAAACATTATATATTCAAATAGTGGTGAACATCAATAAGAAGCTCCATCACCATAAACTACTATAAAACATATTCATAAATGGAAGGGTAATATTTTAGATGCAATCTAGGATGGAACTCAAAAAAATTCATCTATAGAACGGATGGCTTGCAATATGGATCATGCAAATGTAAATTATGCCTTAATGAGCATATTCATGGAAACATTTGAGCCCTTCATAGTCCATGAAGTACTAGATTCTATGCTTTGGAAAATTTTTGAGGATTTATATTATCAATCTCTCATGGATAACAACACATGTCATCTTGTTGATCTTCCACTATTGAATAAACCTATCAAATGCAAATGGGTTTTTAAGATCAAATAGAAAGTAGATGGAAACATAGACAAACACAAGGTAAGACTCAGATAAAATTTATATGATTAGAAATAATGTATATACTATGAGAACACATTTTATCCTATAGATAAGATAAAGATAATCAAAACGATCTTTACAATGGTTGTACATTTTAGATAGAACATTCTTTAGGTGGATGTTAAAAGTACCTTATTAAATGGATATCTATAGGAATAGGTATAGATGACACAACCCAAAAATTATTATCACATAAGGGAAAGATAATAAGGTGTGAAAAATCATAAAATATCTGTATGGTCTCAAATATGCTCCTAGAGCATGATATATAAAAGTTTATGAACATCTCATAAAGCATGGATTTTAGATGAATCCATATGATCCCAATATCTACATCAAAAATCAAAGGGGGCATTTATATTATGGTTATTTATGTCTATGATTTAGTCATCATAGGAATATCACCAAGGATTATTTATGTAACAAATAATTATCTTAATCAATAGTTGGAAACGATATATCCTAGGTTAATGCACTACTATCTTGGCTTAGAAGTAAGGCAAAAAAGACACCACATTTTTGTCTCTCAAATGAAGTATACCAAAACATTGCTCAAGAGGTTTTGGATTATGGAATAAAAACCAATGGATACACCTATGGAGAGAAAACTTTAGATATCCTATTCAAATCCATCATCACTAGTAGATGTCACTCTTTATTCCTAGTTTATTGGGATTCTCATCTGCCTCACACACATTAGGCAAAAAATTAGTTATGATGTCAGCTATCTTTCTTGATTCATGTAGGATCCAAAGATAAGCCACTAGAAATTAGATAAGTGAGTATTGTGATGTATTATAATAACAATGGATTATGACCTAGTATACAAGAAGAATGATAAGTTATTCTTGAGATGATACATGGATGTAGACCATTCAAGTTCAATTCATGATAGAAAATCCACTTTTGGGTTTGTATTATTTTTAGAATCTAGCCCAATCTGATGGGGTATCAATAAGTATAACTTTTTCTCTCATTATTTTATTGAGGAAACATATCACATTTTAGAATTATCTATTTACAAGGTGATATGGCTGTTTTGGATACTAGTGTGATCGGGAGTACCATAGAGTTAGCCAATAATATTGAACTACAACAGTCAAGGTGTTCTTAAACTTGTTTACAATCCAATTTTTCGTGAACATAGTAACCAAATTTAATTTCAAGTATATTAATATGTGAAAATGTTCAATAACATAATATCTAGCTCCAGTATTTCCCCACTCAAGATCGGTGTGTAATTGTCTTTAGGAAGCCACTTGCACATAATAAATTTGAGGCATTTTTAATATATATCTCTTTTACTATATAAACTATAAGGAATTAATTGGGTAATTTGATAATAAATTAATTCATATTTTATTATGTAAACTTTGTTTTAACCCATAAAATAAACCACATAGTCTTCAAGTTAGTTGCTTGTCTATGTTGGCCATAGAATAATATTAGTACATTACAAAGTGTTTTTAGATTATTACTCATCTTAGTTTATAATATCTCTTAGGAGTAATATTACTTGTATAAATATGAATTTATAATTCATTTTTTTATATAAATAAATAATCTTTTATTTATGCTCATAAAATTCATATTTGAGTATCTACATTCACCCGCTTTAATCTAGTAATGCGTAAAGATGAAATTAGTATATTAAAGGAAAGAAATGTGTATAAAAAAACCTGATTTGAATTTAACCCTAGTTGAAATTGTTATATGTGTATTACCTAAGACCAAGATCATGTTACACGTGTAATTAGTGAATATAATATGACAATAAAACATTGAAATTGCTTCAAAGAAAAGGGAGCAATGACTACTCTTGTGTTTCGATGCAACCATGTTTCCCTTTGAAAGTTTACTTTGGTAATGATGACTCCTAGATAAATCATTGTGGGGAGATTAAAAACTAAACATTGGATATTTTAAGAAGATAATTTGAGGGTGATCATGCCCCAATCTAGTGTAACGGTGAGTTGTGCCAAGGCCATCCGGATTACTAAATCTTAATCGCACAACCCAAATGTATCATTATCTATTAAAGATCACCTAAGTTAAATAACATAGCCATATGAATCAAAAATAATATAATTAGTGCCAAGTTCATCAAGGGCACTAAATCTCAATTGCACTACTCAAGGGAGCTAACTACTAAAGTAGATAAAAGCTCATTTGGTACATCTTAACAAGGTTGATGCATGAATATTTTTATAATTTTGAATATGTATCTATAATTTTATGAATTTTCATGGCATACTCACCTATAATGTATCTCAAATTAGAGTATATATTAAAATGTAAACATATGATCTATTAATTATTTATAATATGTATCACAAATATAAAAAAATGCATCCCAAATCTAAAAACATCGATGCTAAATGGATAATATTATCACAAGTGTCTATTAGAATCACCTAAATTATATAAAATTCTATAAGTAATGTGTGTATTGAGACTCATGTCTTCATGTCATTCTCTGATTGATATGCACTCCCTCTCACCCCCCACCACCCTGTTGGGGTCCCTTTTTGAGGTGAGTGGAATGTAATTTGATATTTAGATTTTCTCAAAAGGATAAGAAAACCATGTAATATATGTATCAATCATGTAGTAAATAATCATATTATGGTATCATGTCTATGTAGAGTAATCAATCAAGCTCATAATATCCAACATAAAAATTAGTAACATGCATGACATGGATCATGGAAATGTTTATATGTAACAATATTATCAAACAATCGATCAAACACAAAATATCACTCAATGTCATGTAAAGAGAGGTCTAATGTTACCACAACCAAATGGCATGTTAAAATGCTGAAAATCATATAAGGTGATGTGGTTAGATTCCACACCAAAAAGGAGATAACACTCAGGGCACTAGTGCAAACAAACAATGAACATGTTCGGATGTTCCATAGTCCAAATAAAATAAAATAAAAGAAGTACACTTAATTTTTCCATGTGATAAAATGAATAAGTGGAATACAAATGAATTAGCATAAGCATCTCATACTAGTCCCTAAATACATGTCTTTGAAAAATGTCATGTAAAATATCATATCAAATACACTTTATAGGATAGAAACATGTGTATAGGCATGTGTAATCATTAATATATAATCTAAAATCAATGATTTAAATTGATAATAAAACAATAGAACATGTATCAATCATGATCAATAAAAGCAAGATGCCCCCATTGGTGTGTGTCATGTAGGTAGATGAAAGGTTGTATGTTTGCATTTTCACGTATCATGGATATAGTGTATACATGTATCACACTAAATTACCCATGAAAAATATTATATATATAAATGATGTTATATTTAATAACATAAAGTAAATAACATATGTAAAATATAATAAACATGTGAAATGCTATATGTTTTTTGAATTTTTGATTTATTTCATTGTTTTGCATTTTATTGATTTCTTCATTTTTTTGAATATTTGAATATTGTTTATTTTTTGGAATTTTATTGAAGATATAATTTGATAAGTCGTCACAGTTAGAAGGTATTGGACTACACAATGATCTTATCAACCTATTTTCTTTCCACCATTATTTGTAGTGAATCATGGTTACTTCTTTGGTGTTATCCTTTAATTATATATAGAAATACATTGGTATTGGCCTATCACCATATTAATAATGTTAGATGAGAACTTCCTTAACCAAAAATATAAAAAATAAGGCACATATTTTTTTTGTCCACTATCATGTTAATATCAACCAACCAATATTTCCTGTAATGTAATGTCAAATTCAACTCCTAATCCATTAGCCATATGACCATAGGGACTAATTTTGGTTCACATGTGATTGGTAACAAAATGTATCTTATATATTATTGAAAATTTGGGCATTGTTATAAATTATCTATAGTATGTTCTATCTGTCATAAACATGGAACACTAAAAATTGTGTTCCAACTATTGATACCAATATTGAGATATTCATTAGAGTTCCAATTAATATTTTAAATAGTGGTTAGATCTTATTATCATGAGCATTTTAGGGTATGATCCCTTATACTTTAAAATTTTTAATTATTCAAGATCAAGTATATTTTTTGATTTTATTGCATAATCTGTATATGCTCTTCATTTTTGTATTTTTATTTATTTTATAGTGTTTCATAATGATCGGTATCATGAAATGTGATTAGATGATAATTGAAATAGTTTTGTCCTTATATATAGACTAATCTATTCCCTAACCTATGTCTAGTAAGTGGTAAAGATATCTTCTTGTGATCAAGTAGCATAGAAAGTATTTTTTGCATAGCACCTTGTGCTATTATGATCTTTAAAATATTTTGTGGTGATCTATGTTAGGATTCCAAATTTTTAGTGTGATTTATATGTATTTATCCCTTGTAAGTTTGACTTAAATCTTTTATCTAATAGGGATGAATTGTATATCAAGCATTCATGTGTTCATTTGTTATTTGTGCCTTACCATTATTAGAGTTTGGTTTTGCATCCCATGGTAATGGATTTAACTTGTATCTACCAAGACCAATGGGTGTGAATAGATTATATGAGATATGTTGAAATGGATCAAATCTAAGCATACATAACTTTTCATCTATCATAGCATAAGTAATATCATCATCCCTATCATAATAATGAAAAACCTATCCATCACTAGCTTAGAACTTACCAATAAAGGAATATCAAATGTTTTATTTTATTATTATTGTAGCATCATTGGTTTCATTTGTAATGGATGTTTTTGTAACTATTTTTCCTTATGTCCATTATCATGCTCCTTATTGTTTTAATATGTGTACCTCAAATTTTGGTGCCTTATGAACATCTTCAAATAAATAATTTATATTATTTAATTTACCTATCTCATAAGTGGAGATATTCTAAATTGGAGTAAATTATATAGGTGATACAATTTTTGAAACTCTTTATACGTCATAATGTAATATTTTTAAAAATGTAAAGGGTTCATTGTCTATGGTCATTGTCCATATGTCCCATCGTGTATCAATTTTACACATCACTGTAATGTAGGTGGTACAACTTCCATAATGTGTATCCAAGGTCTACCTAGGATTAAATTATAATGTAATGATTGAGACATCACTTGGAATGTATCTTGTATTGTTTTTGTCCCTAATGTCACACCTAATGTGATTTGGCCAATTGGTGGGTTGATTGAATTATCAAAGCCTTTGATATGAATGTCTATTTTTAGAAAGATATAATTGACAATACCCATTAATTTTAAGAAATTTGTGATAAAAATATTTATACTTAATCAATTGTCAACTAGTGATCTCTTGATTCCTTTACTATGAATATTGATTTGTATGAATACATAAAAATCTTGATTAATGATATCCTTTGAGGGTAGTTATTTTGTTTTCAAAAGTGATGAGATCTCTGATATTTTTGAGATCTTACATAGTATCTACAAAATAAGTTGGTTCTATGTCAATTAGTACTTAGGTTTGACATAAAACTTCATACAATATAGCCTTATAGATATTTGACTACATTAAAAGCTCAAGGATTGAGATCTTAGCATGGGTTTTACTTAATTTTTTGATCATATCATAACCTTTTGATTTTATTGAAATATCTTAAGAGTCTGTAGAACACACAAATGTTGATTAGTTTCTTGTTACTGAAGATATAAAAAATAATACAATACAATACACTAGAACTAAAAATTATTGACTAAGAACAAGGGGGAGCATCATATAATTAAAATGATCACAAAATAGAGATAAAAACAACCCAATAATTTCACCCCTTTTCATAAAATTTATGTCCACTTGGTGGCATAAGGATGTTCATGCTTAGTATATAACATTAGAGACTCTTTTCAATGCTTCTCCATAGTGGTAGCACTTCTCTAATGGTCATTTGTGGATTTTCTTTGATATTTCCTTGGCTTGGTGTAAAGCTTGGAATAAACTTGGCATTATAACACTACTTTAAATGGCTTCTTGAAGGCATTCTTGTATAATAATCTTACACACAAAATATTTTTAGAATATGGTGTGACTAATTCTATTTATAGATGTAAGAACTAACTCTAACCCTAAGGAGGCTAGGTTAAATTATAACTTTCATTGAGTTTAAAACTAATCTTGGTTGAGTCAGGCTAACCTTGAGTTATGTGAAAACACTCATGAAGTCTAGAAAACTCAATTTCAAATATTTATGATCCATGACAACTACCATTAGATATTTATGAATTTGTGACTCACCTTTTTGGAATAGTTAGAAATTAATTAAATCAGTTTATTAGTTCCTTTGACATTTAACTTCATATCTGGTTAAAAAATCAATTTTTTGATAAATGAAATCCACTTAACTTGTATTTTTTACTTCGGCAAGTTTATTAATATTTTATTTATAATTAATATTTATTAATGCTTTTTCTTTTTTTTGAAATTATTTTAAATTTTATGAAATAATAGCTTGACAGGGCAAAAGTGTCAAATTGCTAAGTTATAATTTGACTAGGGTTGAAACCAAACTAGGTTATGGGTGCATATAGGGTAATACCCCAAATAAGTAAGGCTCACCACATTTATGATAAATTAAATCTCTTACATAATCAAATTTTGGTATTCAATGTATTTCTAAGCTTCAATTGCATTGTGTGCTAGAAATATAACTGAATCTTGATTTAGGCATGAAAGTTGCCAAAACTAAGTGTCTACAATTTTCCCCTATTTAATAAGAAATTGAAAGACACAAGCATTATAATGTATTTTCAAATAATGAAAAATTCATTAAACCAAATGTTTCATTCCCTAAAGGGTGATCGATTAGCCTCAATTCCCCCTTGAGGGAGCAGGGAATAAAAAAAAACTCATCAAACATTCCATCTAAATGAAGGAAACAATATGATCTATATGGAAATAGGGGTGGAATTATTGAATTCTGAAAGATAGTTATAAATAATAATGGTGGTGTATTCATTAATTTGACCAAAGGTAGTTATAATCAATAATAAAGGATAGGATACTAATTTTACCAAAAAGTGGTTTTAATCAATGACACTGATATTTGCCCATTTAAGTGGTGGTATAGATATTGATTTACCTAATAGTGGTTATAATTAGCAACAAAATGTGAGACACTAATTTTCCCAAACTTGGATATAATCAATGATACATGCATTTGCCTTGATAGGTTGGGTGGATGGGGAAAATAATTATTTGCCTAAAGGAAATTATAATCATTAGCACAAGATGTTAAAATAATTATTTGATCAGAGGTGAATATAGTCATTAAATTGGTTAAAAAAAAGAATGATTTGACCAAAGGCAGTTATAATTTTTTACACATTTAAATTTCATGTTTTAAAACACATTTTCCCTATAAAGGCATAGTATCTCATTGATTGATCAAAAACAAATTTACCATAGTGGGGAATCTTGGCAAGTGTAGATTATGAAAAAAATCTATAAAGTAGACATACAATGAGATAGTAGAGGGTACCAACATATTTCTAGCCTAAGTGTTAGTATGAAGATTCATGTTTGAACTCATATAGGATATAGGTATAAAAATAGTGTTGTTAAATCAATCTCAAGAGAGGCCCAAAAAGATGGTTTGGTTATAATACAAATGAAAAATAAGGCATGTAAGATGAAGCAACATGCAAAATAGACCATAGATGTGAAAAATGTAGTTCTTAGAGTGCATGGAATGAACTATAGGCCATGGGAGGGGGAAAGTTAAAATTTTTGGATATATATTCACCTCTGGGGTGAAAAATAATTCATTTTCGTCTAGCTATTTGCATTTTTGAACTCTAGTTTTATGCATAAAGTAGCTAAGTAAATTGACCTATAGAGGATCTAGATGCCATATTTTAGATTATGCAAGAGAGCATACATGACCACCCCATGATGGGTCACCACCAGTGAGTAAAATCAACATTATCATTATTTATCATTTACTCACATCTATTTCTAAGAAGAGATTGAAAAATATCAATGTCACCATTTGCATTTTAAGCCAAACAACAACTTTGCTTATGAAAATGGTGACTTCATATGAAGTCATTATTCCTATAAATGGAAAAATTACTAAAAAGGGGTGGAAATTTTTGAAACAACTATTTCACCCATTTTTAGATGAATTTATAATTTTTAAAAAAATTAAAATGATGATATTGCCTAAAAAAGTTAAAAATTGTCTAAACAGTGAGTTTGTGATTCTTGAAACAAATAACTTCACCCTCGAAGCCAAAAAATCTTGGTTTAGGGACCCAAAAAGGTTCCAACCTCTAGGAAAAGGTTAATTAGTCTTAATAGGCTAGGATTACTCTCATATCGTATCATAGAGTAATGTTAATGATAACTTATTAATGTTTATAATGCTAAATAGTTATGTTGATTTGCTGAGAGTGATTTACTCACTATTTTTGAACCCCTCAAATCTAGGTGGAGGGGATGGTTGGATTCCTAAAAGATATTTATTTTCATGATGTGGTGTAGATGATAATTATTCATAAAAGTACATCACACCTAAAATGGATGGTTGAGCATTATAATAGAGAGACTTCCACCTTTCATATGCCTACTAGAGAGGTAGTCATGACACTTGAGGGTACCTGACATATCCTCAAGCTATCTATGTATGGATAGATGATATTTTGGACATCTATAACATAGTATCAAGTTATACTCAATGATTTGAATAGTTACTAGGGCATCCCCATATTTTAAAGGAAGGTCGACATAGACCCGATTGAGACATTTATAAACATTCATCCTGATGATCTACTTGTTATACATCCTTCACCACCATCTCTTGTCAATAGGGGGTCATTGTTATCATGGATATTTTTAGTGGAATTTGGATTCCTAAAAAGAGTAGTTAGTACTTACACATGGGCCTTGAATGCATAGTGTAGAGTATGTTGGATAAATTTACAAATTTTTCTTTGGGGGTAACTGTTGTAGCTCAGCTTTACATAGATCCACAAAAGATAGAATATTTTGGATGGAAAAACACTCTATTCTCCACTCTAATGATGGTCTAGGGATGGGATAGAATTGATATTGAGTGACCAATGTTATAGTGATGTGTACAAGACCTAGAGGAGTTGTTGGCATACGATTGGGCATAGACATGAGTAAGAAAACATGGGTATAGGGGGAGATATATGTATATCATTAGATGTTTGATGATCTTACCCCAAAATTTATCATCTAGAATATTTATCTTTCTTACCAACTGCATTGGTTTAGAGACATATGGTATATGGATTACATGATGACCAAATCTTTTTTGACTATAAGACAGTCTCATATTATTGAGGAGTATCACCCTAATCAAGTACATTAAAAATTTGGTTTTATGTAGGATGTGGCTAAGGGACCTAGATAGTTTGCACATGTTACATAGGAGATTAGTTTATATAATCCTATTATTAATATGGTTGTAGCCAATGGGATTTATTTGAGTGTTTCAATATTTTCTTGGATATATATAGGAGGAGCTATATATCCATTGGTCAATCTAGCATATATTAATTATTGGGTACATGTGTACCATTTGAGTCTTAAAATTTCAAGGAAAGTAGGGGGATAGAGGCCCATGGACATTGATGAGATGGAAGCAAAGACATAGAGTGGTAATGATAGAACTTGAAAGAGTATGGGAGGTAAAGAGGGTAATGATAAATGATTTGAATGAGGAGATAATGGGGTAGATGGTGATGGAGAAGATGATAATGGGTATGATGGATAAGATGTGATTTACATGATGGTATAGGTACAAAGACGTCTCATGGTAGTGAGAGATTAGGCTATCAGTGTATAGAGTGAAATTCTTTACTCTACATTGTATTCCAATTCTCAGTCACACGCTACAGTTTTGTTCTTGCATACCTTGGTCATGGCAGTAAAAGTTTTGAAACAGAGCGTGGGTTTGTTTATTTTGATTCATTTTCCATCAACGTGTCGAAGGTCAATGAAAGCTACCAAGTGGCATAGTCTGAGCATGGGTTCTATCCAAGTGGAGTCATCTGAGGCACCTTTCCTAATTTCTAAAAGAGATGCGGATCGTGCCACGTATCCAATAACAACTCAATGGAATGCATCATGTTTTGGATTTCGCATCTCATATTGGCACCCGTGTTTCATTCTATTTTTCAGCAAAGGTTTCAACAAGCTAAGTAGCAGGAAGAAGTGGAAAGTGCCAGGTGGCAGTCGCGAAAGGCCCTGGACTAATTTTTGAGAGGAAAGCGGAGGCTGCCACGTGTCAAATTTCAAGAGATCATCTTCAAGCTTCATTGACAAATGAAGATTGTGGTGGGTCTCGAGTGTTATTCCAAAGGTCTACGAAAGCTACCAAGTGTCATCATCCATAGGGGCCTAATATGTGCCCTAAATAATTCTACAACATAGGTAAAGAGAAGTGGAGAATGCCGTGTGTCTTCGATAAATCAAGTTGAAAGTGCCAAGTGTTGTTCTCTGGTACCTTCTAAGTAATAAGGAGAATTTCAAGAAATTGATTATGTCCTCTTCTATTTCAACATAATAGTGTGTTCTATGTATTTGTTGCTGCAAAGTGAGATGGAGGGAAACTCGATGGGAGTTATTTCTAGTAGATGGAACAATTCACCTGGTAGATTTTTGGGGCCTACAAACATTAAAAGGGCCATCTATTTGTCCCCTATAAGCAAAGGAGAATGGATAGTTTCATGGCTAAGAAAGTGATGGAATGAAGAAATTTAGGCATGAAAGGAGGTACTAGACATGAATCAACACATCGCAGTCAGGGTAGCTGCCCCACTCTAGCATGGCCCTTCCTGATAAGATCAGGATACATCTAAGGCATTGAATGCACCAAGGGCCACACTATTTTATCGGTAAAATCCAAGGCTATAAAGGAGGAAAGGGGGAAGATGTAAAAGGGGGAGAGATATAGTTTAGACTTTCTAGAGTTTGTGACTAAGTAATATCATTTTCTTTTGTATCATTTTCTTGAGTTGAAGAGTTGATGTAATTGTGCATGTTTCTATGCCTTTTATGTGGCTTGAAGAATTAAGAAGATTGAACTCTATGCCTTTGTTGATATTATTAGTGTCATTTGCAAAAGTAGTCTAGACTATAGATTTTCTAGAGTTGCGATTAGGAATGTCATTTGCTTTTGTCTCATTTTCTTGAGTCAGAAGATCTACATAACTATACATATTTCTACGTCTCTTATGTGATTGGACGATTCTTATAAGAATATTGAATCCTATGAATTTGTTGACATTTTTGTATCTCAACAAAAGAAGTCTTTGTTGTTCACCCCTATTTCTATTATTTCAATCTTTTACATTGATCATGCACTTGTCTGCTCTTAAATGTAAATGAATCCTACATATAGTCTCACTATGCTCAAGATTAGGATCAGAATTACACTCAGGTGCATCACCATAGTTAGGTTTCATTTCTTGCATTTGCATTTCTATTTAATTTCCTATCCTTTTTCCCCCCACACTTGAAACAAAAGAAGAGACCAGCTTCTCTAAAATCTGGAGGTTGTTTCAAGCCGCAATATCACACAGCTTGAAACTTCCCATTGTTGTTGATTAGAATCAAGCGTAATTTTAAGCATCAACAGTTTTTGGCATGCCTGGTGGGACCATTCTTGAATTTTCTTTCAAGACTGTATGAACCAGAGAGCTACGAGGAATCAGAGCTAGGGAGCAGTCACTAGATCACAATCTACTACAAATCCAAGTATTCTTTTGCCACCTCTAGTAACAAGTCCAAGGAGAAGAGCTAACCAATTTGTACCAATACTAAATATAGGAGCCCATGTACCCCCAAGTAATTATGTAGCTAGAACACTAGTAGTCCCTTAATCCTCCCAACACCACTAACTATTTGGGATCCTATCCCAGTAAATGCTCTAAAAGCTCTACCCAAATTCTATGGGAAAGACTCAAAAACACCTACGGAACATCTTCAAGATGTATCAGATATATGTGATATACATGTTGTCACATAACAAATGTGGCCATAAGATTATTAGTAGCTTCATTCAAAGGGAAGGAATTAGAATGGTATTGGTCTTTGACCCTAAATACCATATCTACATAGGACCAACTTAGAGATCTATTCTTTGAAAGATTTGCAGAGAAGGGTGATAAGTCTTCTTTGTTACAATAGTTAATCACCATTCAAAGGGGACCACAGGAGGACATGACTGACTTCAACACCAAATTCCAAAAAACTTGGGATAGAATCCCTGCTACAACTAAACCACCACTTGGTATGGCCATACTATTTTATCTCAAGGCTTTGAATTCGGATATATCAGTTATGATTCAGTCACTGGGAGGACACACTTTGCCAGGGGCTTATGAATATGCAGTCAGAGCTGAGAATCATTTAATAGATGCTGGAAAGTTACCTCCAAGGACTTCCATGCCCATGCTCCCAAAAATTTCCTTGCCCTTACCTCAAGAAGTTCCTAAAGCTATAAGCCCACCTATGTCTATGTATACTTACCCTCCATCATCTACGAAGCAACCTGTCTCTGCTCAGTCATCTGAGATGGATGATATCAAGAATATCTTGAGGACATTTTCTAATGAGTTGATTAATATAAAGAGGTAGAAAAATACTTTCCCTAAGCCCCCTTAACAAGGCTATCAAGGAAATAGGTTTTCATCCCAACCAAACCAATATCAAGGTCTTCCAAAACAAACTAACCATCAGCCAATGAATCAATTAGTTGCAGTTCCCACACCCTCACAGACCATTCCTCCCAACTCAAATAGAGAGATTGTTCTAGGATAGAATAATTATGTGGATGATACTAATGTTTGGTGTTTTCCTTGCAACAATGTACATACACCCAGAGATTGTCCTAGGGGTAATCTACAACAAAGGGTGGCTAAGCAGAGAAGAATGGATGGTTAGTTTTTTAGTACTAGTAACAATCAAGCCTACCAGTCTCTCGGTATGTAAAATTTAGTTATAGTGGCTTAGATGCAAGGAATTTCTTTGAAATAAGAGAAAGAAATAACCTTGGAACATGCTTTGTTCTCATGGGTTGAAGATGAAGAAGTAGTTTTCTTAAACGAAGCATCTACATCCCAAAGGCCAATCAAACAATCTGATTATTACACCAGATAAAAGAGGAGAATGGTGGAGCAGCCTGAGATTGTAAGTGGTCAAGTCAAGAATAATCCTCCATCTCAAGGGCAAAGAAATGCTAATGTTAGACAAGAAGTGCTTCAGCCAGTGCAAGATCAAGGGATTCCTACCCAAACCCTGGAAAAGATGAGATATCCTTATATCCAAAAAACTCAGTCTTTGGGACTGATCAATGTAGTGAATCAATTAAAGAAGACTTCAGCTCAGGTATCAATATGGGATATATTGGCTATTCTAGAACAGAAGACACTGCTACAAGAAGCTGTTCAAGGCCAAGCAGTGCCCAAAGGTACTGTCACCAAGGAAGGACCTGCTAGAAAAGAAAAGCTCAAAGATACAGTTCTTCATCAGACAACAGCCTTTGTGAATGATGTATCACAAGTAAATCCAAGCCAGAGCCTTTCTATTTGACTCTGATAGTTGGAAAGAAATTCTTGCATAATGCATTGATAGATTCAAGAGCTAGTACAATTATGATGCCTAAGCAAATAGCTGATGCTTTGAAAATAAAATATGAGCCCCTTACAATAGGAGTTATGTAGCTAGATGGAAAAATAGTACAAACTATAGGGAGAATCAAATAACTCCCATTGCAATTATACACATGTCCCAACATAATAGTTGACCAAGATGTAGTTGTCATAGATATACCTCTTATTTTTGGTTTATGTTTATCCAGAGACTTTATAGCAAAAATAGGAGGATATATGTCTCTTGACTGGTCCCACCTCATCCTGCAAACCAGATATGGTTCAAAGATGAAAATTCTATCTGAACCACTATCTAAAGACCATATCACCAATGAACCAACAATAAGATTAGAAGTAGATCATGCCATGTTAAATACAGAAGAAATGATTTTTGTTGAAGAGTTAGGCAACTGGACTGAGCATGATCAAGAAGAAGAAAATAGCCAGTTGTTGGCTATGATGCATAACGACCCATATGGGAACTATGACTCTACAGGTTTGGGCACATACATCATTTTTGATGAGGACTAGGCAATCCCAAATGTTATAAGGGAAGAGACATCTACTACTCAAGATTCAGAGATCTAGACTTTGAATTTTGATGGGACTAGAAGTAAACATGGTGCTGGAGCAAGAATTTATCTTACTAATCCAAATGGTGATAAAATTTTAAGGGCTATCTGATTCCAATTTGCTTACCCTAATAATGATGCTGAGTATGAATCTTTAGTACAAGGGCTCTTGTTAGGCAAGAAAAAGGGAATAAAGAATCTAAAAGTAAAAGGAGATTTAGAATTAGTAGTAAAGCAAATTAGAGAAAAGGTAACAGCCAAAAATGTGAGAATGAGATCCTACAGGCATAGGATTTGGGATTTGATAGAAGATTTTGAAGCTTTCAATATTGAGATAGTCACTAGAAGTCAAAACTCTGAAGCTAATAGGATGGCCCAGATTGGTTCATATTTTAACCCAACAACTGGCCTATTGGATAACAATGAGTTAGTAGAAGTTATAGTGAGGCTGACCATTCCAGATAATGATGAGAATTGGCAAGTATTTGAAAATGATGCTCAGGTAGTTTCTTTTTGACAATAATCAGATGAGTTTGATGATCAGTTGCAAACCAAAATTAAAGAGGCATATGGTGATCAAATTATACAACTGAGGACTAATAAGCTCACCAAGGGATTGATCACGTTAGAATACTTGTTTGACCTAGAGGATGTAAGTCTAGAAAAGAAAAGGTTCCAGGTAGATAAAGCAGACTATTCTGAAATAGAAGTGAGTGATGAGAAAAGACTAAAATTTGGGAATTTTGCAACTCAATAAGAGAAGGAAAGAATAATCGAATTGTGCCAGAGATATGACAGAGTCATAGCTTGGAGCTATGAAGACCTTCATGGATATAATAGAGACATTATCCAGTACACAATAGAATTGACTGAAGGGCCCAAGCCCATCAGATAGAAATAGAGGCTAGTAAATCCAAGGATTGAGCCTCTAATGGTAGATGAGTTGCAAAAACTTTTAGATTCCAAAATAATATTTCCAATCAAGCACTCAACCTAGGTATCAAATCTAGTACCAGTTAGGAAAAATAATGGAGATGTAAGACTATGTGTAGATTTCAAAGATCTAAATAGAAAATCTCTTAAAGACCACTATCCCTTGCCCTCCATGGAACAAATTCTAAAAACTATGGCTGGATCAGACAGTTTTTTTACTACATTGTTTCTCTGGATACAATCAGATTTGGTTGGCTGATGAAAATCAGTACAAAACTACTTTTACTACCAAACGGGGAACATTGCATAAGCTAAGATGCCATTTGGCTTATCAAATTTAGGAGCCACCTTTCAAAGAGATATGGATATAGCCTTTGGTGAGCTTATAAATAGGATCATCCTGGTCTACCTGGATGACCTCACTATTTTTTCAAAAGATGTTGGCGATCATTTTGATCATTTAGAATCTGTCTTCAAGAAATGTCAAGATTTTGGGATATCATTGAATCCCAAGAAATGCATATTTGTTGTACCTCAGGGGAAATTATTGGGACATATAGTACCTAAAGAAGGAATTTCTATAGATCTCAAGAGAATTTCAACTATAATGAACTTACTTCTTCCAATAAATAAAAAGACAGTTTAGTCCTTTTTAGGGAAGATCAATTTTGTCAGTAGATTCATATCTAATTTTGCAGGCTTGGTAAGACCAATGAAACTCTTGCTAAAGAAAGACCTGGTCTTTAAATGGACTATAGAAGGAAGGCAAGCCTTTGAAGATGTCAAGAAGGCTATCTCAGCAGCTCCACTGCTTAAAAACCCAAATTTTTTCAAGCCCTTCGTAATGTATGTCTATGGAGGAGAGTCAACTATTGTTGTTGTCTTGACTCAAAAGAATGATAGGCTAGAGGGGGAAAACCCAATAGCCTTTTTCTCAAGAACTCTCATGGATTATGAGACTAGGTACAATTTTGTGGAAAGACAAGCCTATGCCATGGTAAAAGCCCTAAAGAAATTTAGGCATATGATATCAGGGAACAAAATTTTGATACATGTAGCTCATCCAAGTGTCAGGGAATACATCATGGAGGGAGAAACTACTGAGAAAAGAGCTAATTAGATCACTAAGATCCTTGAATATGATGTAGAGGTCAGACCCACCAAGCTAGTTAGAGGCAGGGGCCTATGCCAATATATAACCCAAGAGCTTGAAAAGATGTTAACTGAGGAAGCAGATTCAGAAGGAGAGACAGAGATGGTGCTAAAAATATAAGAATTTGATTAGGAATCTCGGGTCACAAGCATGATTCATTTTATGAAAAATGGGATTTATCTGAGAGAACTCCCTCGATATTATAGGATACAGGGAGTTCATTTTGTTTTAATTAAACATGTCGTTTTCAGAAGAAATTCTAATGGTAAATTGTTAAGATGTGTAAAACATGCTGAAGCCAAGAGAATACTACATGAAATGCATCATGGAATATCAGGCAAGCACTTTTCTACAAAGACCACATCCATAAAGATAAGCGAGGTAAGATATTTCTGGCCCACTTTATTTGCACCTTTCCTAGTTTCCAAGAGAGATGCAGATCATGCCACGTATGTAATAACAACTTAGCGGAATGCATCATGTGTTAGCATCCACATCTCATATCGGCACCTGCATTTCATTCTATTTTTTGGCAAAGTTTTTTAACAAGCTAAGTAGCAAGAAGAAGCGAAAAGTGCCAGGTGGCAGTCGCGGAAGGCCCTGGACTACTTTTTGAGAGGAAAGTGAAGGCCACCACATGTCAACTTCTAAGAGATCATCTTCAAGCCTCATTACCAAATAAAGATTTTGGTGGGTCCCAGGTGTTAATCCAAAGGTCTGTGGAAGCTGCCAAGTGTCATCATTCATAGCAGCCTAATATGTGCCCTGAATAATTCTACAACATAGCTAAAGAGAAGTAGAGAATGCCATGTGCCTTCGATAAATCAGGTGAAAAGTGCCAACTATCATTCTCTAGTGCCTTCTAAGTAATAAGAAGAATTTCGAGAAATTGACTAAGTGCCCTCTTTCATTCCAATAGAATAGAGTGTTTCGTGTATCTATTGCCATAAAGTGAGATGGAGGGAAACTCAGCGGGAGTTATTTCTAGTAGATGGAACAATTCACCGGGTAGATTTTTTGGGCCTGCAAACATTAAAAGGGCCATCTGTTTGTCCCTTATAAGTGGAGGAGAATGGATAGTTTCGTGGCTAAGCAAGTGATAGAATGAAGAAATTTAGGCACAAAAGGAGGTTCTAGACATGAATCGACACACCGTAGTCAGAGTAGCCGCCCCACTCTAGCATGGCCCTTCCTGATAAGATCAGGATACATCCAAGGCATTGAATGTGCTGAAAGTTGCACTATTTTATTGGTAAAATCCAAGGCTATAAAGGAGGAAAGGGGGAAGATGTAAAAGGGGGAGAGATATATTTTAGACTTTCTAGAGTTTGTGACTAAGTAATATCATTTGCTTTTGTACTATTTTCTTGTGTTGTAGAGTTGATGTAACTATGCATGTTTTTGTGCCTTTTATGTGGCTTAAAGAATTAATAAGATTAAGCTCTATGCCTTTGTTGATATTATCTGTGTCATTTGTAAAAGTAGTCTAGTCTGTAGATTTTATAGAGTTGTGATTAGGAATATCATTTGTTTTTGTCTCATTTTCTTGAGTCAAAAGTTCTACATAACTGTACATATTTCTGTCTCTTATGTGATTGGAAGATTCTTATAAGAAGATTGAATCCTATGCCTTTATTGACATTTTTTGTATCTTAGCAAAAGAAGTCTCTATTGTGAGCCTCTATTTCTATTATTTCAATCTTTTTCATTGATCATGCACTTGTCTGCTCTTAAATGTAAATGAATCCTACATATAGTCTCATTGTGCTCAAGATTAGGATCAGAATTACACTCAGGTGCATCACCATAATTAGGTTTCATTTCCTGCATTTGCGTTTGTATTTAATTTCCTATCCTTTTCCCCCCCACACTTGATACAAAATAAGAGACCAGCTTCTCTAAAATCTGGAGGTTGTTTCAAGTCGCAATATTCCACAGCTTGAAACTTCCCATTGTTGTTGATTAGAATCAAGCGCAATTTTAAGCATCAACATAGTGATATAGATTAGGCATTAGATGATGTTGACAGGTTAAAGAATGAATGGGATGAGGCTCATAGAGGTAGTGCACAAAGCAAAATCTGTAAGATCATACATAATAGACTTTAATATAATAATAAGACCTCATATTCCCATCGAGGCTATGACATGATAGTTTACAAGGACAAGAAGGTTGCTTCTTTTGAGCAGTAGGATGCACAGAGTGTAATTACCAAATCTGGTGAGTCTCATACTAGGACTCATGTTATAGTTGCCTCATGTTAGTTTGTTCATCATATACAATCACCACCACTAGAACCATTAGGGCCACCTATGGTGACAGGTCCTATTGACACACAAAACTATAGTTGAGTATAGGCATCTTGGCATTTCAACATCGTTTTGGCATATGGAATTATACTTTGTGTATTGGCATATTGATATATTTTGAGACACCATTGTGATATGTGTATGTCTTTAATGTATTATGACATTTTAGATAGACTGACATTTAGTTTTGTGTCCTTCAAGGCTGACATAAATGTATATGATATTCCATTGTTATATATGTGATGTCATGTTTTTATATTGATTATCTCATGTTTAACATTGATTATCATTGATTAAAATTATGGATGTTTAACATTTTTAATGTTTATGATCATATATTCTTTGTTCATTTATTTGTTACTCTATGTATATGAGATACTGCTCTCTTATATTATTTATTCATGTTATATGACTTACATGTATGCTTATTTAGAGATGCACATCTTTATAAACACATTATGAATCATTTTTATCTATTTATTAATCATTGGATTTAGTTGTGTTATGTTATTTGGTTTTTTTTGATATATCCGATAAGTAATACCATTGGATTAATCTGATATTATCTTTATTCTTGATTTTTTCTATTGCTTATGATATTATACATCATAGCTATGAATAAGTATTATGACAATATATACCCGAATCATTAAAAATTTATTTAAAAAGTAATTATGAACAACATAGGAATAAGATATGAACAATCAAATCCCATGTGTAAATATAAAAAATAAACCAAGTGTAGGAGTAAAAGTAAACTTTCACAACCTAAGTACAACATATGGATAATCAAGACCTAAGTGTAAAAAAGTAATAGTCCTATGGAAACTAAAAGACAAAAAGATGAAAAGGAAAAAACAAACAAACAAACAAACAAACAATAGTGAAGCAAACTATACAAAAAACAAAAGGAACAAAAAAAATAAGACAAAAACAACTATACAAACAAGAAAAACAAACAAGGCCATATAAAAAAAAAACAAACAAACTAGTTAAACACTAACAAGACTACAATGAAATGAAGAAAATAAATACAAAATAAATGATACAAAAAAAAATATACAAATAAAAAACACATAAATAAACAAAATAAATAAATAAATACAAAATTAAAAAACAATTATAAAATATACGAATAAACACCCATGAATAGAGCACAAATAGACTATATAAATTATACAAACAATCAAAACTAATAAACAACAAAAAAAGACATACAAAAAAATAAAATAAAAATAAAGAAAAATAAACAAACAAAACACTAATAAAAAAATAAACAAATAAAATAAGTCTATATAAAAAATCAGACAAACAAACAACAAAATAAAATATATAAACAAAACAAACACACAAAAATAAATAAATAAGCCAAGATAACTATAGGGAAATACACAAAGATGGTTAATTATAATGTTAGTACAAAAAAAATACAAATTATTCATGCATGTGTAATATAGATGTTAATCTTGGTGATAGGGTGACCCCTAAGCTAGGTGGAAATGACAAAGTTAAAAAAACACAAGATCAAATGGAATAAGGTTTCCCCTAGGCTATAGGGAATAATGACAAAGGATATGATGACAAATAGCTTCCCCTGTGCTATAGTGACAATGATACAAACAAGATGAAAATAATTTCCCTAGGCTATAGGAGATAACAACACAAAATGAAAAAATCGGTGGAATCGGATAAAATGAAAGGGTACCTGATCTGACTCTATATGCAATAACCAAGTAGATGTTGCCTACATAGTTCCATAAACATAGTGTCCAATGTGAACTTCAGGACAAATTTAGTTCTCCCAGCATATGAGATAGTAGAAAGCGATGATAAGAAATATGATTGACTTGTATATTAAAATAGGAATGATCTCACAAGAGAGAAAGTGTGTAGCAAAATAGGGGGATGGCATTCATAATCATGAAATTATCAAACACAAACAAATTGAGAAAGCACAAGAGCATGATTTATGTTAAAATCAAACTAAAATACAAGAGATGAGTATCCAAAAATGATATGAATTGGTAATTCATAGTTTATACCACATCTATGGCTTGGTATGAGTATGAGCTCACAAAATGTTGAAAGCGTTGGAAATATTTTATCATAAAATGATGAGAGTGTTGGCTAATGTTTCTCACAAATGACGAGAGCGTAAGATCACAATAATAATGGGTAAATATAAGGACAAGTAATTACTTGTGTAATAGCTAAGATTCCTACAAGCCTTAAGGAAAATAAGTGGTTATGGTGCCATATAGCAATAAAATGATGAAGAAGGTAGTGGTGATCGAGCTAACCCAAGAAACCCCATGTAACTAAGTGTTTCCTACATAATCCATGTAGACCTTAGGTTGATATAGTTATCCTAGATATGGGAGAGAAAAGGCCAAATATCCTATAAATTAATATGGATAGGTAAGAAATTCCATCCCAAAAAAATTGACAGCTTTATATTTCACAGGGAAATTCCAAGCTAATTTTCATGATTTTGTGGTGTTTCGGATTTTCCTAGGTCTTTTCAAAATGTTTAAGGGTTTTCAAGACTATTTCAATTGTTTTGTGAATTTTATTGGAATCTCAACTCGATAGAGAATCACAAGATACATAATGTTCCAACTCTCAAAATGATGAGAGAGTGGCTAAAACATGTTCACAAAATGGCAAGAGAATTCAAACATAGATTTCTTGCAAAATGTCTACAATGTTAAAACTTAAAGTGCTCATAAATAGGTGGGAGAATTAAAAAAAGGTTGGTTGAGATGACCTTAGAAAAAATTTAGTACTACCTTCATAGTCCAAATGCATCTCAGTCCACTATAGTTTCACTGATAGTGACGAAAGTTGGAAATTTATTCCAATGTTTTGAGTTTTTTGGTATCTTAATGCAATAAAGAGTAATGATATACAATACGATCCAAACCATATAATGGATATAGTGCATGTATGAAATATTATCATAAAATGGACATATCATGTCAAAAGGTTGACTAAATTGACATCAATGGAAATTGAGTGTTGCCTACATAGTCCTGCAGGACCTTAAGCCATTATAGTTATGCCCACACAAAAGATGTTTGACTAAATACTAGAAAGTTCAAGTGTAGGCAAATGGAAAGGTATGGAAATAATGATATAAAGGTGATGTGGTAATGCATGCTAAATGGGTTGTTTCTAATTTTCCCGAAGGCCACTATAATTAAGAAACAATGGTAAGGGTTAGTGATCCTAAATTTCCCATAGGTGGTTATAATTAGTATCACGAGAATAGACAATAAAAACAAATGAAAGATGAAATTACTAGGATGACTATCTTATTAATTTCATATACTTCCATTCATAGGTTTGATTTTAAAATAATTGTTGCAACTGAATTTGTGATCAACCTTTGAATGTGCCTAAAGAATAAATGAACTAAAACTAAGGACAAATATTATAGTTAAGGTTAGGTAAGAATAAAATGTTATCAAGGGGTTAATGACATGGTAGAATAATATAGGGCATGGTACAAATAATGGGTATAATGTACCATAACTTAAATTATCCTTGTAAATAATATTTTGAGTTGCTCAAGCGTAAAGATGTTAGTGGTACATTATGTTCATTGGTTCATAAATTTTATCTCCTTATGCTCTGGAATCATAGTTAGAGATAACTACATAAGGCCTGAACTAAATAGGTTCCAACTTTCACATAATAATTATCTTGGCATTGACATTATTATGTTTTTTTAACACCAGGTCACCAAGATTGAATTCATAATACTTAACACATTGATTATATTGGTCTCATAATATATTATAATATGTTTGAAGGCTATTCAAGGTGGTCATGTACTTTCCATAAAGAAAGTATAGCTATTGAAAGTGAGCTACTATGTAGTCCTTATCATTAATGATGTGTTGAAATCAGATTCGAAGAGAAGGAAATTCAACCTTGATAAGAAGAATGGATTTAGTGCCATAAACAAGTGAATAGGGGTGGCCATAGTTGGAGTATAAAATGTGTTATAGTATGCCCATAGGGTGTTAAATAGCTACAAGTTCCAATTACAACTAGTGTCATTGATAATATTATTCAGAATATTTATAATTGTCTTATTAGAATCCTCATCTTGGTCATTTCCTTGTGGGTAGTAGCCAGTATAAAAATGTTATTTGATATGGTATTGGGTATAAATTTATTTCTCTTATTTATTTTTAAAAGATTTTTTATTATTAGATATAATGTCAGAGTGGATACCATAATGGTAGATGAGATGGTTGAATATGTATTTGGATATTTTCTTACCAGTTACATAAGTGAAGGGGATCAATTCTACCCATTTATTGAAATATTCATTAGCAATCAGGGCATGTTTATATATATCTGATGACATAGGATTAATATTTCCTATAAGGTCAAGTCTAAGCATTGAGAATGGCCATCATGTTGTAAGAGGTTTCAGTGTCTTTATTTTATCATGACTTAGATTAGCATTTGTTATATACTTTACACACCTCTTCACATATGTAGTTGCATATATTTCAATAGTCAGTCATTAATAATCAATACACAATAATTTATGGTTGGGATAACCATGTTGGTATGGGATCAAAACATCTTTAATGAAATTCACTCAATGTAAATCGATATTCTATCAAAGGTAAATAATAAAGTAGAGTTCCATCATATATTCTATAATAGAGGGTTGGTCCAAGTAAGGTATAATGAGATGCTTTATAGATGAAGGATTTTTTTTCTTATGTGAAAGGTTAGGTGGAGTAGTTTGGTCTTGGAGATAGGTATATATGTCAAAATACAATGGAGAAACAAGACCAAAAATGTCATAAACCATTTTGATGGCTGATTTTTCATGTGTTGGCACTTGGAGATGCTCAATAAGAAATTAATAATACTTACCTATGTCTTTGATCTAAATCATGAAGCCAATGGTGACCATGGCTTTAATTGTTCTATTATTGGATCAAGGTATTCTTTCAAATTTAATGTACACAATTTTTTGATTGAGAGTATCAACCATGCCTTTATACATCACCAACTTTATACCTTTTGTCTAAAATTGGTCTATGACCTAATTTATGATTTACTATGAATCATATGTTCCACATTACTTATTGATTAAGCTGATTCATATTCATCTATGTTATTTTTATAAGGAAAACAAATGTGAAAGGACTTGGGAATAAGATCCCCTTGTGGCCAAATAAACAATATTTTGATGCTTGATCCATGAGCTATGAATGAACTATCAAAGTAATTTTTCAACTATTTTACCTCAGGATGTGCTTCTACTTCTACAATAGTCATAATGGTTTCATCTAGAAACCCAAATCTAAGGGGTTCAGTATTGTAAAGAGGAGCTTATGCAAGATGATCTATGATTACTTATCCCTTAGTGGCCTTTTGATTGGCATATTCAATTTCAAAATCATTTAAAATCATGATCCACTTTTCCATGCATCCATATAGAGCAATTTTAGAAAGTAGATAATTTATCAGATGTACTTTGGCAATAAGAATGGCCTTGTTGTTCAACATGTTGTGACATAACTTTTAGGTTGTGAAAACCATTACTAAATATAATTTTTAATTGCTGTGTAATTGTTCTCATACATGGCCAATGTTCTTCTCAAGTAATAAGCATCATGATATTTACCTTATTCATTGTGTTATGCTAATAATTCCCCTAGGGCATTTTCAATCATTGATAGGTAAAGTAATAATGACTTGTTCAACATAGTTGAAATATAATAGGTGGATTGGCCAGATACCCCTTAAGATGATCAAATATCATTTGGAACTCTTCATTCTAATAGAACATAGTTTATTTATTTAGTAAGTTTTTAAATGGATGGAATTTGTTAGATAATATTGAAATGAAGAATCATATTGATTAGATCTTGACCTATAAACTATAGAGATGCTTCAAGGTGGATGATGGTGGTTTTATGGTAATCATTCAAAATTTGGATGGATCAAATTTCATGCCCCTAAATGACAATCAATCCTAAAAAAATTATAAAAGATACCCCAAATACACACTTCTTTATATTCATCATAAAATTTTACTCTTGAGGTCTCTCAAATATTATTCATAGTATGGTTGGATGATCATCATGGGTCTCTGATTTACCTAGAATATCATAGACATAATCCTCAATGATGTTTTGAATCATATCACGGAAATTAAATATCATGGATTATAAGTAAGTGGATCCTACATTCTTAAGAATAAAAGTCATCACTTCATAATAAAACATTCTCCATGGAATGGTTAACATTATCTTGTGTTGTTCTTCAGGTGCTATTTAGATTTGGTTAGATCCTAAAACTCCATCTATAAGAGAAAGCATTTCATATATCACCATTAAGGGGGATATCATGTTAATGGTAGGCAAATTAATTTCATCTTTCAATTAGGATTTGTTGATATCCTTGAAATAAATAATTTTTTTGATACCTTTTGGTGTTTTACTGACTAGGACATTGTTATAAATCCACTATGAATACTCAATTGTCATGATGCATCCTCATCTAAGAGTTTATCTAGCTCTTTTTTTACTAAAAAAACAATACAATGATGATTTTTTCATAGTTTTTTATTAACAATTTTAGCATAAGGATGTAAATCAATATGGTGTACAACCAAGTGGGGATCCAAACCTAGCAAATCCAAAGAAGCTCATGTAAATATGTCAATAAACTCCCTCAAAAGGGATGTAAGAACTTCACATCCTCCTTAGTGAGGGACAAACATAATTTGATCCACATTGGGTCCTATAGTGTCCCAATATTAACCTTAGAAGTACCTGCCATAGAAAGTTTAGAACCATTTTTAAAATAGTTGGGAAAGAGGTAAACTTGTTGGCAATGGAAAAGTCCTCTCATTAGAATGACTCATCTAAATCTCCCAATTAGGATGAGTAAGAATATCCTAATACAAGTAAAAGTCATGTAAAAAATACTTTAGAGCACTCTTGAATAATTTGGGAAAAAGCTTACTACTCCTTAGTACTAATTTCAAATTCTTATACAATCCTTAGAATATTGGTCTCCTATGTTTCATATGAATAAGGGTAAATATTCTAGTCTAATGGCACCTTAAACTTGATTTCATGATGAGACTCACCATTTTATTTATTTGGTCCTTGGTCAAAAAGTGTCTCAAAGAGGTTTTCACTTTGATACCTTAATGTTGGATTTTCTTTATGTTTTATGCCAAGGAAGTTCACCTACTCTGTGAAATAGGCAACAAGATCCAATCTGATAGAAAAGTCTTACTTGTGATCGCCAAGAGTGATCTGAATCCTTAATCTTAAAAAGTTAAATATGGCCTCATCATTTTAAAACTCATTGAATGGAATTATTGACTCTTTTTGGTCCTAGTAAACTAACTTGGGTGATAAAACGTAGGTGGTGAAGGATGATAAATAGCGTGAATGGTACAAATATCATGCGGTTAAATAAATTTATATTGGCAAGGTCATCGTAGATGCTATAATCAAACCCTACATCATTTTTGGCATCATCTTCACTATTTGATGGTTTTAGAACCCAAATAAGGTATGTGGGGTGACCCTAAAGCATTTTAAATCAAATACCATGGGTTCCTTTGTACTTAGTCATTGAGACAATTTAAATCATTCCTTTTTTATGTATCTCCAAGCATTTGGATTCATAAGCTAAGTGATCCATAATCCTATTAGTAAAATTATAATTTTAATTTTGATAATAGTTAGCTAAGTCATCTTTATAAGTCCATGGATTTTCTTCAGCTAAGGGATCTTGTTCTAGTCTAGAGGCTAGTTTGAAAATAATGGGTTTATTCAACCAATATTTTGCCTTGGTCTACCACTATGTGTAGTCTTGGCCTTGGATCTCCCATAGGCTTTTGGATTTTTTGAAAATTTAGAAATATCAAAAGAATCATGGGTATTTTATTCTTTGATACCTTTTTTAGTTACATATAAGTGATTTGAAATGTTTGGTGGTGGTATAAATGAGGTAGATTCTAAGTTGTCCTAGTCAATGTAATTGGCTTCTCATTTTGATTCAATGGCTTTTCCTTTTTTAGCTCTTCCTTCATCAGATTTTGGAATAAGATTCAACCCAAATTGATATTTATAGATCTTATACTTGTCCTCAAGATGTTTATAATATTGATATGGTTGGACATCAACTGGTATATTCACTTCCATCCCTAAAATATGAGAAATTTTATATACTGATATAATGTAGAAGGTATGGCCCTAATTTTAATGGATCGAGGGTTAGCCAAATAACATATTGTGAGATAATTATAGGTATAAAACATGGCATAAAGCGTGATGGATAAAGGGATAATGACCATTACAAAGCTAATAGTATGTTGAGATTCTTATTCATCATTATCATATGCCTTGATAAAAAGGTTATTTGAATGTAAATTAGTTGTTTTATATCTAATATGTTTGATCAAATTTAGAGACACAATGTTGAGGCTTGAAGAATTGTCTATAAGGACACATTTAAATTTATATTTATAGCTCTTATACTTGGCCTCAAGATGCTTACAATATTGATATGGTTTGACATCATCTATTATAGTTACTTCCATCCCTAAAATGGGAAATTTTATGCACTGATGCAATGTGGAAGGTATGGCCGTAATTTCATGGATCTAGGGTCATCCTAATAACATATTTTAAGATAATTCCAAGTCTAAAACATGGAATAAAGTTTCATTGGTGAAGGGCCTAGTGACCACAAAAAAATTAATAGTACCCTGAGATTCTTGTTCATCATAATCATATGCCTTGATAATAAGGGTATTTGGATGTAAATCATTTGTTGTATATCTAAAATGTTTGATAAAATTTAGAGACATAATTTTAGGCTTGAACCATTATCTATAAGGACACATTTAAATTTATGGTTTGTTAAATCAACCTTGATGTAAAATGTGTCATTATGCAAAGGGCCTAAGGATGACATATCATTTTGGTCAAAGGTAATCATTTTACTGGGGCCAAGTGTTCTACCATGGATCAAAATTTATATGGAGTAATGTCATCTAGTATGAGGGATTATCTCTTGTACATAATAAATCCATGATGCATATTTATGTAATATTATTATTTAACTATTCCATAATATCATAGTTATTCCCCAAGGTTATATAATTATTCTTGTTTTTAATAGGCATGGAGGTCTGAATAGGCTCATTTATGGTATTTGACTACAATTCTTTGATGGTAATCTTGGATCATTGAATTGTGATTGCATAATCTTGATCTACTATAGGAATTTATTAATTGGCTGGGGAGGTAATGGGGCCTAGAATGGTAATTTTATGATAATGTTGAGCCTATCTACTAACATGTTATGAAGGATAATTACTGGCATAAGGATATTTTTAGGCATCCTTTGGATGATAGGCATTATTTTGTGAGGTTCTTGGTATGTTTAGGATTAATGATAATGGTGGAAACATGACTATCTAAGATGTGTCCTACAACACTTTTATAGGTATATATGATCGCATGATGTCCTCTTTGGTTTGTTTGGTTAGTTTTCCTTTAGTGTTGACCATTTTATTCTTCTTGTGGTTGGATTTGTTGTTGTTGAGTTTTTGGCAGAGTTCTTTGCCACTACTATTTTTTATATTTCTTTTTGTTATTTTTATTCATTATGTTAAAAAAATAGATTCTAGTAGATGCCCAAGTTAGATTAGTTGTAGGAGCATGGGAATGTCCAAGAGGTAATCTATATGTGTACATGAATTAAGTTCCGAACACATGCTAAAAAATACTTCTCTAGTTTGAGGATAATTATTTCAACTTCTAACATACACTTTTCCTCTCTTCCATGAACCAAGGAACCATTGTAACCCTCAAATCATGGAAGAAACTTGTTATATATTATTGACTAACCACCAAAATTTTAAATGGATGTGTACATATGTTGATATGAGTAGCACACAGTTGGTATGAGTAGATTACATGCCACATCCATGGTTATGATTCTCTTGCCTAATTTATATGGGTGATTTGAATGCTATAGCCATGGGTGAATTTTACATGGTGATGATCTAAGTAATTAAACCTGAATGACCTTATAAAATCCATTTATTGATCCATTTTAATCAACCCATAAAAATATAAAAATATTATTTTGTATCCTTTTTTTTCATATTATATTAAATTAACATGTATATATCTATGGTGTTTTATCTTTAAAAAAATTATTTTATGACTAAGATAGTATCATTTACTATTATTAATGTATTTGTCTTATCACTAATATATAATATAAAGATCTTAAGATAACCATGAGTGAAGCAAGTTATTCATATCAATGGTTGGATCATTTAAACTCTACTTCTCATAAATGTGTAGGCCACTCATACCCATGGATATAGAATGAAAGCTACCCATATAAACTAGGTAAGATACATGTAGCCATGGATGTACCATTTAATCTAATCATAGTAACTGGGTGTTACTCATATCAACATATGTACACATCCATTTAAAAATATGGTGGTTAGTCAATGATCTATAAAAAAATTGTTCCATGATTTGACGATTACAATGGTTCCTTGCTTCATGGAAGAGGAAAAGTGTATGTTAGAAGTGTTTAATCATCATAATCTCTCTATTGGACTATCTATTTCAATTTGTGTATGTTATTTTTATAATTTTAACTAAAATACATAAGGCAGTTCATCCTTTCTGGAGTCATAAAAAGTTTTTTACATATAATTTTGGGCATCACATAGGTTGAGGCACCTGATTCAACCATAAAATTATGTGCATTACTATGAAACATTATAATATACAATAGAGAGAGATAGTCCAATAGAGAGAGAGAGTGCTAATTAGACACTTCTGGAGTAAACCAAAGTTTCTTTCATATAATTATGGGCGTAACATTGGTTGAGGCACTTTATTCAACCAAAACATTATGCAGATTACTATGAAACATTGTAATGGTTAGTAGAAAATTTGATACATTAGGCTTGTCCTTGTAAACAACCCCATTGGTGTGAGTAGCCTTGGATTTGTCAATTTATGATCTCCTAGCAAAGGCCTTAGGTAATAATTTTATTTACTTAGTAATATAGGCTAGATCATGAGGAAAAATATTTACATTGATTTTATTCATATGATAAAAAATTACATGGAGAAGATCATCCATTACCATTTAATAGAGAGAGAAAGAGTGTGATGATTATACACTTATAGCATACACTTTTCCTCTTCCATGAACCAAAGAACCACTTTAATCCTCAAAATATGGAAGATACTTGTTATATACCATTGACTAACCACCACAATTTTAAATGGATGTGTACATATGTAGATATGAGTAACACCTAGTCGGTATGAGTTGATTACATGCTACATCTATGGATATGAGTATCTTACTTAGTTTTTATGTGTAGGTTGCATGTTATAGCCATAGGTAGGAGTGGCATACCCATTTATGACATGTAGATTTTAAATGATCCAACCATTTATATGGATAAATTGCTTGGCTCATGATTATATTATGATCTTTATACTTTATATTATTGATAAAATCAATACATAATTAACAATAAATGATACTATCTTATTCATAAAATAAACATTTTTAATATAAAACACAAAATATATATACAACATGTTTATTTAGTAGAATATGACAAAAAGGGATACAAAATAATATTTTTATATGTTTATGGGTTGATTGAAAAGGATCCACAAAGTGATTTTGTAAGGTTATTTAGGTTTAATTACTTAGCTCATCAGCATATAAAATTCAATCCCAACATGATTTAAGGGGTACAAATATTTACATTGATCTTGTTATAATGGAGCGATAAAAATTAAAAGTGACCAAGAAAATTTTTGGGTTTACAAATATGATAAAATTTTCAAGTGGATATATATGTTCTAAATACACCATCTATTCCAATGTGTATGCCTCTTATTGTACCACAAAAACTCATTTCTCCTAAATATATTATTAATAATGTTACATCTTAAAAACATATGGATGAAACTCCACTTATTATGCAAAAGCCTATTATTTATAAATCATTACTGTGAGTTACAAAGTTTCATGATGATAAGTGTACTCCTATTTACATATTTTAAATTATATAATTTTCATTTTATAATATTGTAGTGGATTATTGAGCATTTTCTAATTGTGATAATCCCCTGGATGTGATCCAAAACCCATCGTAGGAGACCCATCAAGTCTAATTTGTTTCAACACATTTGTTGCTTTTTAATTAGAATGAAATTTCCCAAATTATAAAAATCTACATTTAGATACAATCTATAAATCGAAAGACTATATATAGAAATACTATATACATTAAGTGTTTTTAGGTCGCTGAAAATGGCATTGATCATCTTAGGATACAAAAATGGATACTCATAATAATGCATGTTTATTTTGTATGTGTGTATAGTCAAGGGATACATGTTCATTTTAAGGATTTTTCAGTAAGAATAGGACAAAAAGGAAAATAAATAAAATAAATTATAATGGCTTAAATATAAACCATTATATTGGAAACAAATAACTCTAATGCTAATTTAACTAGATGTGTTCACATATCATATTTTCCTGCCCCTTAAATCCTGTTCAGACTAAATTTTACATGGTGGTGATCTCAGTAATTAAAATTAAATTATCTTACAAAATCCCTTTGTTGATCCTTTTAAATCAACACACAAAAAAATTATTTTGTATCCTTGTTTGTCATTTTCTACTAAATGAACACGTTTATATCTTTGGTATTTTATATTAAAAATGTTTATTTTATGAATAAGATAGTATCATTTATTGTTATTGATGTATTGGATTTATCACTAATATAAAATATAAATATCTTAAGATAATAATGATCTTAGCAAGGTTATTGGTAGCAATGGTTAGATCATTTAAAATCTACATGTCATAAATGGGTAGGCCACTCATACCCATGGCTATATCATTCAAGCTACTCATATAAACTAGGTAAGATACTTATAGCCATGGATGTATCATGTAATCTACTCATATCAATTGGGTGTTATTCATATAAACATATGTACATGTCCATTCAAAATTTTGGTCATTATTCAATAGTCTATAATAAGTTTCTTTCATGATTTGAGGATTACAATGGTTCCTTGGTTCATGAAAGAGGAAAAGTGTATGTTAGAAGTGTCTAATCATCATTATCTATGTATTATACAATCTCTTTCATTCTATGTATGTTATTTTCATATTTTTTTCTAAAATCCATAAGGAAGTTCATCCTTTTTGGAGTAAAACAAGCTTCTTGCTTATAATTATGGGAATCAAATTATTTTAGGAACCTAATTGAACCAAAAAATTAAACACATTATTATGAAACATAGTAATGGTTAGTAGAAAATATGATACCTTAGGCTTGTCCTTATAAACAAACACATTGGTGTGAGTGGCCTTGGATTTGTCAATGGATGATCTCTTAGAAAATGCCTTAAATATTACTTTTGTTTACTTAGTAATCTAGGCTAGCTCATGAAGACAAATATTTACATTGATCTTCTTCATATGATAAAATTTACATGCAGAAGATCATTCATTTCCATTTAATATAGAGAGTAATGATTAGACACTTATAACATACAATTTTCCTCTTCCAGTAACTAAGGAACCATTTTAGTCCTCAAATTATGTAAGATACTTACTATAGACGATTTACTAACCACCATAATTTTAAATAGATGTGTACATATGTTGATATACATAACACCCATTTGTTATGAGTAGATTACACACTACATCTGTGGATATGAGTATCTTACCTAATTTATATGGGTATCTTGCATTCTATAGCCATGGGTATGAGTGGACTACCCATTTATGACAAGTAGATTTTAAATGATCTAAGCATTGATATATAGAACTTGTTTCACTCATGATTATCTTATGATCTTTATATTTTATACTAGTGATAAAATAAACACATCAATAAAAATAAATGATACTATCTTATTAATAAAATAAACATTTTTAATAAAGAAAAAAATATATATATACAACATGTTCATTTACTAGAATATGACAAAAAGTGATTAAAAATAATATTTTTATATGTTTATGGGTTGATTTAAAAGGATCAACAAAGGGATTTTGTAAGGTTATTCAGGTTTAATTACTTAGATCATCACCATGTGAAATTCAGTCCCAACAAGGTTTAAGGGGTAAAAATATTTACATTGATCTTCTTATATTGATGTTGTTATAATGGTGGTATAAAAAATAAAAGCGACCAAGAGGAAATTTGGGTTTAGAAATATGATTAAAATTTGAAGTGGACATGTATGTTCTAAATACACCATATATTCCAATGTGTATGCCTATTATTATATGACCACCACTCATTTCTCTTAAAGATATAATTAGTAATGTTACATCTTCAAAAAATGTGGATGAAACTCCACTTATTATGCAAGAGCCTATTATTTATAAATCATTACCGTTGGTTACAAAGTTACATGATAATTTTACTTCTATTTCCATATTTGAATTTATATAATTTTCATTGTATGATCTTCTAGCAAATTATTGAACATTTTCTAATTTTGATGATCCCCTAGATGTGATAAAAACGCCATGGTAGGAGACCCACCAAGTGTAATTTTTTGCGATGGGTTTGTTGTTATTTTATTGGAATGAGATTTCTTAAATTATATAAATATAACTATAAATATAGTATATAAATGAAAATTTCATATGTAGAAATAATATATACAGTAAGTATTCTAAGGCAGCTGAAAATGACATTGATCATCTTGGGATTCAAAAAGGGATACTCATAATAATGCATGTTTATTTTGTATGTGTGTATATTAAAGGGATACATGTTTATTTTATGGCTTTTGTAGTAAGAATATGAAAAAAAAAGGATACAAAATAAAATTATTTTAATGGTTTAATTATGAACCATTATATTGTAAATAAATAGATCTTATGTTAATTTAACAAGATGCGTTCACATATAAGGATTTTGTAACCCTTAAATCTTATTGGGACTAAATTTTACATGGTGATGATCTAAGTAATTAAACCTGAATGACCTTACAAAATACCTTTGTTGATCCTTTTAAATCAATCCATAAATATACAAAAATATTATTTTGTATCCCTTTTTGTCATATTCTAATAAAGGAACATGTTGTATATATATATATATATATATATATATATATATATATATATATATATATATATATATTTGTTATTTTTTGTTAAAAATGTTTATTTTATGAATAAGATAGTATCATTTATTTTTATTAATATATTGGTTTTATCACTAATAGAAAATATAAATATATCAAGATAATCATGATCCAAACAAGTTATACATAACAATGGTTGGATCATTTAAAATCTACCTATCATAAATGGGTAGGTCACTCATACCCATGGCTATATCATGCAAGGTACTCATATCAACTAGGTGAGAAACTCATAGCCATGTATGTAGAATGTAATCTACTCATATGAACTGGGTGTTACTAATATAAACATATGTACACATCCATTTAAAATGTTGGTGGTTAGTCAACATTATATAACAAGTTTCTTCCATGATTTGAGGATTATACTGGTTCATCAGTTTAGTAAAGATGAAAATTATATTCTAGAAGTTTATAATCATCACTCTTTATATTGGATAGCCTCTTTCAATTTGTGTAGGTTATTTTCTTAATTTTTACTAAAATCCATAAGGTAGTTCAAAATATGATTCAACCAATGAAATGATTTTATATAATAATTTCACTATAGTTAAATATGATTCAACCAAAAAATTATTACTGTATATAGGTTATTTTCTATAGTTCATAATTTTTGCTAAAATTTACCTGGAGAAGATCATCCATTGAAAAATCAGAAAGAAAAAGAGTGATGAGTAGACACTTCATAGAAATACTATATACAGTAAGTGTTCTGAGGTAGCTGAAAATGGAATTGATCATCTTGGGATACAAAAAGTGATACACATAATAATGCATTTTTATTTTGTATGTGTGTATAATCAAGGGATACATGTTTATTTTATGGATTTTGTTGTAAGAATATGACAAAAAGGGATACAAAATAATATTTTTATAATGGTTTAATTATGAACCCTTATATTGGAAACAAATATCTCTTATGGTAATTTAATAATACATGTTCACATATCAGATACTTTTACCCCTTAAATCTTTTTGGGACTACATTTTACATGGTGATGATCTAAGTAATTAAACCTTAATGACCTTACCAAAGCACTTTGTTGATCCTTTACAATCAATCGATAAACATATTATCTTGTATCCCTTTTTGTCATATTCTACTAAATGAACATGTTTTATATATATTTGGGTTTTTTATTTTAAAAATGTTTATTTTATAAATAAGATAATATCTTTTATTGTTATTGATGCATTGGTGTTATCAATAATATAAAATATAAAGATCTTAAGATAATCACGAGCCAAGCAAGTTCTCCATATAAATGGTTGGATAATTTAAAATCTACCTATCATAAATAGGTAGGTCACTCATACCCATGGCTATAGCATGAAATATACACATATAAAGTAGGTAATATGCTCATATCCATGTATGTAGCATGTAATCTACTCATAGAAACTGGGTGTTACTCATATCAACATATGTACACATCTATTTAAAATTATGTTGGTTAGTAAATGGTCTATAACAAGCTTCTTTCATGACTTGAGGATTAAAATGGTTCATTGGTTCATGGAAGAGGAAAAGTGTATGTTAGAAGTATATAATCATCACTCTCTCTAGTAGACTATCTTTTTCAATTTGTGTTGGTTATTTTCACATTTTTTGCTAAAATACATAAGGCAATTCATCCTTTCTATTATCAAAAAAAGTTTATTGCATATAATTATGACAGTCACATGGTTGAGGCACCTACTTCAACAAAAAAATTATGCAGATTATTATGAAACATTTTAATGGTTAGTATAAAAGGTGTTACCTCTGACTTGTCCTTATAAACAACTGCATTGTTGTGAGTGGCCTTGGATTTGTAAATGAATGATCTGCTAGAATAGGCCTTAGGTTATAATTTTATTTACTTAGTAATCTAGCATAATATTTTATGGCTCATGAAGATAAATATTTCTATTGATATTATTCATATCTTTGACTATCTTATATCCACATTTTATTTTTTGCTCTGTGCTTTGTTGTTGATCATTTAGTTCTAAAGGAGGCAGGTTATTGCTTACATTAGGATTGAGAGGAGTATTATCACTATTTTTTTCAAGGTGTCGACATATTAGTAGGTTGTTTATTTCTCAAGTTGTGTTTTTTCATATCATGTTATTTAAAGGTATGGATTTAAACTGTATTATCTTCCAATTCATTTTCATCTTCCACTAGGAATGGAAAATCATGTCTCAAAAACCACTATGTGTTGGAAGGTCATGAGAAGTGGAAGGAGACGGATCTAAATAATTTGGAAAACCTTCACACTTGTCCATTCAATTATAAAATATCACAAAAGGAGTGATTAAATATATGTCATCAAACTCACCATATTGTGTTATATTTTGGACTTGATAATAATCAGGTAATGCTTCTTCCAAGATGTGTATTTTAGGCATATTTTTAGGTGTCTAATGTTCTAATTTATTTCTATATATATTGAATGGTCTATTGTACCTTTGATATGAAAAATTCTTATTGATATTCTTCTCCATGGTGTTTCAAATTTATATTTGCATGCTTAGGAACTCATTGATTAACATCTTCACCATTCGTTGGATAACGTCGAATTTCACTTTTGTATAATCTGAAGTATTAACTTGGGTGGTACTAGTATTAAGTAGTATCAAAAATTAGTTTTGATTTTTTTAACTAATTATAGATACATGATTATTCATAAATCTAAGGTGATGGTTAGGTGGAATATGGGCCAATGGTAATTGTCAAACACTTAGTTCTAATTTTGAGCTACAACATTAAGATTAGCATTGATGATAGGATTGAGGGATGGAAAATTAAGACCAATATTAGTCAAATCACAAGATTTTAATTTGGTATTTAAATAACTATAAATATAAATGGATTTATTGATGATAATGATAGTGAAGTAATATCAAGTACTCTATAGAGAATGAAAGCTGGCGTAGAGTGAAAGGCATTCGTGTACATTTCATTGGCTAATGAAACATTGGGACCATAGTCATTCTCAACTCAAGTATACAAATTTTGGAGTCTTATATAGAAATATATAATTGGTTGATTTGGTTATTGACTCATTCTTACAAAAAATTTGTATATGACACATGGGCTAGTGACATGTCCAAACTATGCCAAAACTATTTCTCAGCACTGATTCCAAGAGGTAATAAAATTATTTATAATATTGTAGAACCAATCATAAGGAATATCTTTCAAGTTAAAATGGAAGAGTCTACATGTCAAATATTTATGAGTTACA
>JARHVA010003931.1:935000-952500 GCA_037957365.1 Torreya grandis
TGGAAGTATGAGTTTTTTGTAGTTGCTGCCGAGACTCCACTTTATTCTTAGCATTTTCTTCTTTCAATTAATAGATTTTATGTTGATTTTTGTTTCAAACTAAAATAACTTCATGGAGTGGAAGGGGGAAGGAAAGAATATCCCTTGTAAGTCTATCAATTTGTACTACTATTTCCCTCATCTCCCTTTGCATGGCTTGTAGAGAGGTTTGGAACTCAGTAGTCTGAGTGGTTATCCCTTGCATTCTAATAGTGTGTTGAAAAATCAATGCATTTTTACCAAAAATAGACTGTAACTAATTACTAATTTGAGTATATTTATCAACAATAGATTTTTTTAAATTAATAATTTAGATATCTTTCTTGGTAAGGGAAATATGTAAAGTGTTCAATTCATTAGACTATGAAAAAATATGATTATGTATTCTAGATTTCTCATTAATCATTATTATAATAATTATTTCTTTTTCCTTAACATGGGTAATAAATTCTTCATATCTTATTTATAAATTATAAATAGTCTAATTATTATCTTGTAATGTTGAGCAGAGAAAATCCAATTCTACCTGTAGTTATTGAATGGTTTCTTTATGTCAGGATAGAACCATGACATGCTACAATTCCTCATCTTCATGAATAGGATGGGGATAATGTGGAACTTCTTCAATAAATGGGGCTTTACCCTTATTATCTATATAGGGTGAAGGTCTTTTCACTTCTTTAGCTACAATTTATTATATAAGGGTTTCATATTCAACTATAATTTATTGTGCATGGGTTTCTTCTTCAGTTGCTTGTTCAACATATGTAACTTCTATGGGAGAGCTTAAGCTTTCCAAAATATTAGTTGCATGTACACATCCTTCTTCTTCCTCATGCAAAATGAGTTGATGACTTCATCAAAATTTAACTAGAGGATTAAGGATTTCTAATGAAATCCCCATTCATATTTTATATCTTCAATATAACATATTCAGATTTGTGGGCATCGAATATGGGCCTTCTTCAATTTGTGATATTTTAGGAGGAGAAATAGGATATGGTGTTTTCTTAATAGAAACTTGGGATGATTTATAAAGAGAGGAGGATTATACCTTTTCAACCTTAGTTTTTTGTATAAATGATGCTGATAGATTAGTTTAATCAAACCATGGTGTCTAACAAATATAATTTCTACTTTTTATTTTTGATAAATATTAATTATCACATGGTGAAGAAAATATGTAAGGTGGGCTTGTTACTATGCTCTAGTGGCTCCTCTTTTCAAATGAATGAGAAATCACATAGCATCTCCACCAATCACTATAAATTGACCATCATAGGTAATATACTTAATAATCCAAAATACAACATTCTACCATGGCTATGGAAGGCTATCTCACATGATTCCTCTGGCCACACCTTGTGGGGATTTGGCCAATCTAGGATAAATACCATTTACTTCAATGAATATTTGAATTAAGTATAAAAAAACTCAATTTATTTGTGACAATTACATCCTCTTCAATAATTATAGAGAGTGCATTGATCACGGAGGAATCCACTAGAATGTACTCACCTCTGAAAACATAATGGTCTTCATTAAAATTTTCAAGTAATTCTTGCACAATATTTTCATGAAAACCCTAAAAGGTTTTCCAAAAATTCAACCATCTTGTCAAATAAAAAATATCTCAAACTAATTCATCCTATAGTAATGCATCTAATAATTCTACTTTGCTTTTATTCTTACTACCTCCCATATTTAGATTTATCACTATTTTATTGAAAACCTAATTATGCTATGAAAAATAGATCTTAGAATTGCACATGGTATAGAGGAAGGCAAAAAATTGGGGATCTGATGAAACAATGAATATTAATAATAATGAGTAGTAAATAAACATATATATCATGAAATTATGACAATAATTATCGATGAATACTTTAGAGCATGTGAGTTTTTATGGGAAAGCACTTTTTTAGTCATTATCAGTGATGTGATGTAAGAGGTCATAATTGGCAGCACTTGAAGCACTATCCACAATTATTTTTGTATCGCATCATATATTTTTAAAAATTTACATTTAAGAAATCATCACATTAGATCTTTGAACATGGAAATGATATTAGCTTCATCACATCTATGTGTCATCACCATAACTTGTCCATTTAAAAAAAGTGTTGACTGCCTAATGATCATACATGCATGACATGAAAAAAAATGCCTATCCTTTTAGGAAAGAAATATAACGATACCTTTGTTGTGAAAATCCATGTCTATATTATAGATTTTTCAAGTGTCTTAAAATGATAAACAACTTTAAAAAGATAGGTTAGTTGATAACAAATCATATTTTATTGCAGAAATTCTTATTAAAAGTGTCATTTCTGGTTTTCACCTTTTAATATTTTCTTATATTTTTTATTTTATAATATATATATTTGAATTTTTAATATAGGATAATTTTAATTTGTTGGTTTTAATCACTCCTCTTTTTTTTGATGTTTTCACAAAGATCATTTGGCCTTAGTAAAATAACTAGGTTCTTCCACAAGGTCAAATTGGTCTTGATTCTAATTAATAAAATCTCCCTTGATGAGGGGTCTTATGCACACCTTAAGCCTATGACCATTGACCAGAAGTGTCCTTTGGTCACCATAAATTTGTTTAAGATAGACATAGAAATTGATAAAAATTGTTTTGATTAGGTATGGTCCCAACCATCTTTTCTTATTCTTACCTTGAAATTATGGAATTTAGAATCAAATAGAAGTGCCTAATCTCCTTCTTAAAATTATATTTCTTTGATGTGATTATCATGACACTAATTTATCTACTTATGAATCCTATTGGTTTGAGTGAGTGAATCTATTATTAGTTCATCCATCCCATTTAGTGTCATGATTATTTATTTATGTGCTTCATCTAGAACAATTCCCATATCGTCTATTGTCTTCAATATATACAATTCAAACTCTATTAGTAATAAAGTGTTTTTTCCAAATACAATTTTCATATGGAGAGAATCTTATGTTTGTCTTCCATGTTGTATTATATTCCCAAACTACTTTAGGTACTTTATCTACCTAGTATTTTCTATTATTGTTCACTATTTTGGTCAGAATGTTTTCTATCTCTCGATTGGTGACCTCTACTTACCCATAAACTTGGATATGATATGGTGAGAATTTTATTTGATTGATCTTGTATAATTATTTTAAATCCTTGATCATGTTATGCATGAATCAAATCCCTTGATAAAAAATAATAGATCTAGGAGCTTCATATCTCAACATGATCTTACGATATACGAAATCAGTAACCATTTTTTCCTAGTAAAGGTGCTTGCCTTCACTTCAACCAACTTAGCAACATAATCAATACATACTATTAAATATTCTTTTCTTTAATATGGTTGGTTGATTGGTCCAAAAAAATATAAACCTTATTTTTCAAATGTTTATAGACTTATTTGAGGATGGAAGGCATTTCAGAGGATAGAGTAGGTTTACCCATCCATTGGCAAGGATCACATTGTCATACAAACCTTTTAATAGTCTTGTAAAGAGATGGCTCGTAATAACCTACACCAAGGTTTTACGAATGATCTTTTTTTGTTGAATAGTTTTATCCTCTTGGTTCGTTATGGCATGCTCTTATACTGGCATATACTTCATCTTCTCTAACACATCTTCAAAGTACATGATCAGGTTCAATTTTAAATAGCATGCCTTTAAACCATTTGAAATAAGAACTAGTTCTAACCAAATGTTTTCTTTATTTATAAGTAAATGAATGAGGAAACTTCCGTGTTAACATGTATTTAAACCATGGGGAATATGTAGATATAGAAAATAGTTATTTATCTGGAAAAGAGTCCTCCATAGTTCATCTTCACCTAAAGTGATAAATCTAGACAAAAAGTTAGAAACAACATTATACTTCCTATTTTTATATATGAAGGTAATGTTAAATTCTTGAAACAATAATATCCACCTAATTATTCTCCCATATACTAGTGGTTTATTCATTAAGCACTTAATAGCAACATGATATGTATCAATAAATACCTGTTAACTAGTAATGTAATTCCTAAAATTGTTTATAGCATAGAAAAGAATATGGAATTATTTTTCTATGGTAGTGTAGTTATTTTCCATGGAAGTAATATTCTTGATTATATAATAAATGGCATACATCTTCCCATCCTCATCTCTTTCTCCCAGAACTGATCCTAATGTATTATTGGAAGCATCAATATAGATATGAAAAGGATTTTCCCAATTAGGTCCTTTCAAGAATGGAGTAGTCATGAGTTAAGTTTTTAGTGTTTTAAAATATTATTAACACTTATATTTCCATAAAAATTCACTATATTTTATTATAAAAGAAAATATAGGTGAAACTACCTTGCTGAAGTCTTCAATAAATCTTTTGTAATATCCTACATAACTAAGAAAATTTTTAACATCTATTTTTGTTTGTGGAATTAGGAGATTATAAATTACCTTAATGATTTTTGGATCTATATTTATTCTTTGAGAAGAGATATGATGTCCTAAGACTATTGTTGGAAATATTGTCATTGATGTCAATGGTCTAGCATTATTGGTGATAAAGGCCCCATTGAATTTAATGATGTTTGTAATTGTTATATCTTAGCTAATGTGAGTTAATATTTATTAAATATTAACGAATGTATTTTTAGTTACATATGAGATAAAAGAAGGGCCCATAGAGAAGTCAAAGAGCCACGGGGTAAAGACGAAATAAGGATGGGACGCATTTTCCCATGAAGAGTCATCTTGGGGAATTACAAGAGTCACCAAGTGAAGACAAAAGAGGAAGGGCACAATTTCTCATGAAGGGACACTTTGAGGAATATGAAAAGTTACCAAATATAAGGACAAAAGTGGGAAGGACGTTTTTGGTCATGAAGGGTCATCACATGACTTTTCAAAGGCAAGAATAGGAAGGGTAATACGAGTTTGGCATCATTTTCCATGAGGATTTAAGGGTCACAAAGGGGGAAGGCCAAAGGTCATTTGGAAATCTATAAATAAAGGCTTGAGAAGCCATTTTTAATATGAATGAGAGATAGAGGTTGATTTGATATTGTAATATCTAGCTTAGAAGAGAAATTGTGAGAGATGAATATGATTTGTATTAGTTATGTCTAGCTTAGAAGAGCAAAGGTGAGAGAGAGGAAAGAGATGTATTGATCTATCATTTGTTGAGATAGCAACATTGAGAGATAGGTGTGTGGTATAGATAAAGGGGTTGGTACTCCTATGGGTTGGTGCTCATGAATTGTTGCTAGGTTGGTGTTCAATAAAGGGGTTGGTGATCTTATGGGTTGGTGATCGATAAAGGGGTTGGTGCTCCTGTGGGTTGGTGCTCACGAATAGTAGCTGCATTGGTGCTCGGTAAAGGGGTTTGGTGCTCCTTGGGTTGGTGCTCATGAATAGTTGCTAGGTTGGTGCTCAGCAAAGGGGTTGGTTCTCTTGAAAGCTTGGCTTGCAAATATTGTTTGGGATGGTGCTCATTCATATACTTGAGATTATTCTTTGTGGTTTTTCCCACATTTGGTTTCCATTTTATATCTAGTGTCTCTCTCTCTATCTTGTGTGGTGTTTATTGTTTGAGTTTTATTTCATATCTTGAATGTTTGATTAAGTGAAATTTGGTTTAAGAAAAGATTTATAAGATATATGATATACTGATTCACCCCCCTCTCAGTATATCCCATGCTTAACAGTTGGTATTAGAGTAGGTTCCTTTTTGAAAAGTTTTACAACTTGAAGGTAGATCAGGAAAGCACGATGGCTAGGTCACAAGAAGGATTTTATACAAATAAAGATCTTTTGTTTGATGGGATGAATTATGCTTTTTGGAGCATGAGAATGAAGGTTTATTTGATGGCCCTTGGATTCCACATATGGAAAGCAATGGTGGAGAAATATGAAGAGACACAGACATCTGTAATTACTTAAGCATAAAAGAAGGCAAGTGAATGTAATGCTAAATCTTTAAATGCTATTTTATGTGGTTTATGTGAATCTAAATTTGTTAAAGTTATGCAATGTAAATCTGCTCATGAAACTTAGGTAAAACTTGAGAATATTTACAAAGGTGATGGAAAGGTTCAACAACCTAAGCTTCAAACATTTAGAAGGTAGTTTGAAAGTTTGAAGATGGAAGAAGAAGAAGATATAGCAAGTTATCTCTTTTGAGTTGATTAAATAGTAAATCAGATTCAGGGTCTTAGAGAATCATTGGAAGAGATAATGGTGGTGCAAAAGGTTTTTAAATCTCTACCAATGAGATATGATGCAAAGGTTTCGACAATCAAGGAGATGAAGAATTTAGCCAAGCTAAAGATTGATGAGCTTCATGGTATACTCATGGCATATGAGATGCAAATAGAACAAGATAAACCCTCAAAGAGAGAAGTGGCTTTGAAGACATCAAAGAAAGAGAAAGCTAAGATTCAAGAATCAAGTGATAGTTCCAGTGATGATGAAGATGACAATGGAGCACTTTTCATTCGGAAGTTGAAAAGAGGAATAGGTAAATATCAAGGAAAATTACCTTTTAAATGTTTTAATTGTGGAAAGATTGGACATTTTTTAGCTAGATGCCCAGATAAGGTTAATGATGATGAAGAAGAAAGGCCTACATACAAGAAGAACTTCAAAGGCAAACATAAGAATAGATTTGAGAAGAAGAGCTTGTATTCTAAGGATCCTAGCTCAGTTGAAGATAGTCGAGTTAACGATTTAGAAGAAGAAGAGATTCTATTCATGGCCATACATGAAGATGATCAAGAAGAAGAAGAGGAGGAAGCTGAAGTGAATATGGAAGGAGAGCTCATTTGTGCCTTAGAAGAGTTAGAAGTTGTTCAGAAGAAGAACCAAAGATTAAAGTGCCAGATCGATAAAAATGAATAGGAGTCAAAGGAAATTATTGATGATCTAGAAACACACTTGGAAAAAGCTAAGAAGATTGAAGAAGATCTCACAACACAGTTGGAAATATCAAGAAAAGAATGTCAAAGGTATGTTATTGAAATTGCCTCTTTAAAAGAAGTTATTGAGAAAGCAGTCAATGATAAAGTAGTTAGTGATTCAAAATTTGAGGATAGCACTAACATGCTGAATAAGATATTGGAAAGTCAAAAAGAAAATTCAGACAAGACAGGGATTGGATTTGAAAAGAAAAAGAGTTATGTTGAAGCTCTTACAAAAGAGGAAAGAAAAAGGGGAGAAGTAAAGAATACAAAGAACATCTCAAACAGAGAAGGCTAGAGAGAACAAAGCTACAAAAGACAATAAGGTCAGAGATATATAGATAGGTCTTATTTTTATGGCTATTGTTTTTATTGTAATGGATATGGTCACAAGAAATTAGAATGTAGAAAAAGAGCTAACAATTTCAAAAATAAGGAGAAGGAAAGTCAAGTAGAGTCAAGCAGAAGCCAAAACTATTTTGCTCCTCTATCCAGCTTTGATGAAGAGACCATAGTATGATACAAGTGCAAAAACTTCAGACACATAGCTTAGTATTATAGAAGCATATTCAAGTCAGTCAAAAAGGATCAAAGTTTCAAAGCTCCATTCATCAAGAAGAAGGTTCAGACATGATCATGGTAGAAGAAACAACATGAAGATTCTATGATGGTTTAGATAGCCCTACATGTAAGAGGTAAAGATCAGCCAAGGTTAATTGATAGTGGATGTTCGAGGCATATGATAGGAGATAAAAGTAAGTTCATTACTCTAAAGAAGATCAATGGTGGTATAGTGAGATTCGGAGATAAAACCACTACCAAGATAGCCAAAAAAGGTACTTTGAGTTTGGATTATGGTAGAACTAAGACTAAGAATGTTTTATATGTAAAAGGTCTTAAGCATAATTTGTTGAGTGTTAGTCAAATATGTGATTAAGGATACATATTAAAGTTTCATAAAGAAGGATGTGAGATTAGAAGAAAAGATTCAAATGAATGTATTGTATTGTCATATATCTTCTCAAAGGCACAATCAAAGGACACATTCAAAGATCTACGAGAGGAGTTGGGAGTAATTTCTATTACTTCCTGCCATTGATGTTCAACATCAATTAAGGGGGAGCTAAGTGTTAGCTCTAGGTATGCCCTTTGCCATTAATGTCAAAGGAGGAGAATAACAGGTATAAGTACAGGTGTAGAAAATAGGTTCAAGGAATAGGTATAGGTTTCTACAATAAGGGGGAGTTACTGTATGTTTTTAGATGAAAATATGTGTAGGTGATAGGATGTGGCAGTTTCAAGATTGAGGTTGCCGTAAATGAAAAAGGGGAGATTGTTGGAAATATTGTCATTGATGTCAAAGGTCTAGAATTATTGGCGATAAAGGCGCCATTGCATTTAATGATGATTGTAATTGCTATATCTTGGCTAATGTGAGTTAATATTTATTTAATATTAACGAATGTATTTTTGGTTGCATATCAGACAAAAGAAGGGCCCATGGAGAAGTCAAAGAGCCACAGGGTAAAGACAAAAGAAGGATGAGATGCATTTTCCCATGAAGAGTCATCTTGGGGAATTCCAAAAGTCACCAAGTAAAGACAAAAGTAGAAGGGTAAAATTTCTCATGAAGGGACACTTTGAGGAATACAAAAAGTCACCAAAGATAATGACAAAATTAGGAAGGACGTTTTTGGTCATGAAGGGTCACCACATGGCTTTTTAAAGGCAAGAATATGAAGGGTCATATATTTTTGGTGCCATTTTCCATGAGGATTGAAGTGTCACAAAGGGGGAAGGCCAAAGGTCATTTGGAAATTTATAACTAAAGGCTTGAGAAGCCATTTGTAATATGAATGGGAGATAGAGGTTGATTTGATATTGTAGTATCTAGCTTAGAAGATCAATTGTGAGAGATGAATATGATTTGTATTTGTTATATCTATCTTAGAAGAGCAAAGGTGAGAGAGAGGAAAGAGATGTTGTATTGATCTATCATTTGTTGAGATAGAAACACTGAGAGGTAGGTGTGTGGTATAGAAAAATGGGTTGGTGCTCCTGTGGGTTGTTGCTCACGAATTGTTACTGGGTTGGTGCTCATCAAACGGGTTGGTGCTCTTATGGGTTGGTGCTCATGAATAGTTGCTAGGTTGGTGCTTGGAAAAGGGGTTGGTGCTCTTGTGGGTTGGTTCTCATGAATAGTAGCTGGGTTGGTGCTCACCAAAGGGGTGTGGTGCACTTGTGGGTTGGTGCTCATGAATAGTTGCTAGGTTGGTGCTCAACAAAGGAGTTGGTGCTCCTGCAAGCTTGGCTTGAAAATATTATTTGGGTTGGTGCTCATTCATATACTTGAGATTGTTCTCTGTGGTTTTTCCCACATTGGGTTTCCATGTTATATCTGGTGTCTCTCTCTATCTTGTGTGGTGTTTATTGTTTAAGCTTTATTTCATATCTTAAATGTTTGAGTAAGTGAAATTTGTTTAAGGAAAAGATTTATAAGATACATGATATAGTAATTCACCCCCCCTCTCAGTATATCCCGTGCTTAACAACTATCCCTTTATCAGCCATTATGATGCACTTCTCATGACTCAAATATATTTTGTGTTTTTCACATCTGGTAAGTACTTTATCTAAATTGCTCAAATCTTCATCAAATGTAGTACCATGGACAATGAAATCATCTATGTACACATCTACATAATCAATTATAAGATCAATATGTTTAACACTACTCTCCAAAAGGTAGCAAGTACATTACACAATCCAAAAGGAAGGACTATATAAGCATATGTTCCCAAGGGGAAGGAAAATGTAGTTTTCTCTTGATCCTCAGGGGTTATTTTGATTTGATTATATCAACTAAATCCATCTAAGAAATAAAAATATTGCTTTCTTACCAGGTTTTCCAAAACTTGATTAATAAAAGGTAAAGGAAAATAGTCTCTCATAGTGGCTTTATTCAATTCTATGTAGTCTACATAAAATATCAATTTTCCATTATTTTTAGGCATAATAAATAGAGCTGAAACTCACTAACTATCATATATAGGGTATAATAAAAGTAATTTTCACTACTTTTTCTATCTCTTTTTTAATAATTTCTTTGAAGGTTGGTTTAATCCTTCGTTATGATTACCTAAGTGGTCTAATGTCTTTGATTTATATGTGTTATGTACAGACATTGGGATGCATTCATTTTATATCACTATAATCCCAAGAAAAAGCTTTTGTGTTTTGTACAAATACATCAAACACTTATCTTTCCTACTAGTTACTTAACCAACTATTGATATTCAATAATTTATTAGGTTGGATTGTAATCTATTTAGTGTATAATAGAATCTTACTATTTGTATTCACTCATCAAAACATTTAATGGACATGTGTGTGGTAGTAACATGTGAAGTGTAGTTACATCCTTGTAAAATATTTCACTTGTGGAAATCATATTGGCCAACGGATAATGAAAATCATGTAAAAAATAATTTTATCCATTTTGAACCCAGTCAATTATGGTTTATTGAATGTCTTGGTGGGGTTGAAGCATAATACTATGTCCCACTTTTTGGTACAAAGGTGCTAGAAAAAAATGAAAATATAAACATTTCTCAATTTGTTTACACAATAGTGACTTAACCATATAAAATGTGAAAATGGTATAAAATAATGAAATGTTTCATTTTAAGTGTTGATTTTATTTATTTATTTTAAAAATAAAAATAAAAAGAATAAATAATAGATTTTTTAATACCTAAAAACAAAATGTGTATGTCTTATGTACAAAATGTTTTATTGAGTACTTGATTTCTCTTCCTCGTAATTTTCTCAAAACATAATATTTTCTCAAAAGAATTTATAAATAGGTCTTAGAAACATGGATGGAGTGTATGATTAATTTTTTTATTAAAAAAATAAATTTTTATTAATTTTTTAATGATCAAGGTAAGGAATATCAATGCTTATGTCTTCTCCTCGTGATATTTATTTATATATATGCCAAAACAGACAATTTTTTTCACCATTAGAATAAGGACATTAAATTCAAGTGCATTGATATTTTTAAATTTTATTGGCCATAGTCTCCTATTTTTCCTATTGCCTCAAACATATAGTACGTCATTTTATAAATAAGTATATTTTACTAAATAAATGAAAATAAATATTAAATATTATTAAAATTTAAAAAATCACATTATTAGAAAGATCATAAGAAGACCCATTTATATGTACATCCACATGTTTTTATTTTATTTTTTCATCCCAATATGTGGAATTTGAATTGGAAATTTTAGGCTAGTAGTATATTTCCACTTCAATGGGTGAGGATTTTATGCCACATGAGGTTTGAATGAAGGGGGTTCATTTGAACCTACTTCATTCAAACTATCCCCCTGCCTCCCCCTGGCTAGTTCATTCAAATTAATTAAACACCAATGTAAACCTTTGACCCCATTCATTTGAATCCCATTCAAAAAGTACACGTGAGGGTTCAAATGAAGGGGGTTCAAATGAACCCCATTTGAATGAAGTAGGTTTGTTTAAACCCCAATTTTTTTTGAGTTTGGATGCACTCGGCCACCAAGTGGGACTCACTTATGTGCCATAGCTCATGGACTAGATAACATATTTGGTGAACTTATGGCATTGTCTTGATTCTCAATAATAGAGGTGGATTCTTTTCATTCATGATTTATCATCTTCAGATCATAGCTATTATTCTTTGGAGCTAAGCTACTAGTCTTTGGAATTAAGCTACTAGTCTTCAGAGCTAATCTATTGATCTTTAGAACTAGACTTTTAGACATTAGAGTAAAAATTTTAGGTCTATTTTTTTTTGGTTTAATTCTTATGTTATTTGTTCCTTAAAATCTTGGACATATTATTTGATGGTGACCATGGATAAGTAAGACACACTAGTCTAATTTTTTTTAGGATGATCCACCCATATTTGTTGATAAAGACCCATTGAAGGACTATTAGGAAGATAGAGAGATATTCTTTTAGCATTAATTCCATTAGAAATGGCCATGTTTCTAGATCTACATTCTATTCATGCTATAACTATAGATAATCAAGGTCTACAAAAAATGATTGGATATCCTACCCTCTTTAATTTAGGTTGAAGGATCATGAAATCCACTAGATATTCCTAGGATTCTATGGTGATTGGTAAATTTTATATGGTTCCTTCAAGGGTAATAGTAGATTGATATAACATTTTCAAGATTTTAGTAGTAGGTTGAATCTATGTGAGAGATAAAGACTCTACTATGTTGATAGACATTATGTTGATTCTAATACCTAGATCTACAAGCACATTTGGAATTGACATATTCCCAATTGTCAAAGTCATCACAGGACTGCCTGGATCTCCATATTTAGGAATAAGTATGTTTACAACTAATAAATCAATAATTTTCTAGTTACCTAAGGTATTTTAGGAGATTGATTCTTTCTTCCTAGTGATTTGATGTACAACCATTTTATGTTTTGATTCAACTCAATAAAATCCTTAATGGATCTTAATAGTGGAATTTATGTCTTCATCTATTTTAATTTGTGTAGCAATTTAGAATCTTATCTAGGTTTTTCTTCCTTAAGTCGCTCAGGAAATGGAACAATAGGGGGATCTTGAATTGTAATTGATGTGGTTATGGATTCTACTTTTACTTTGATTGGCTATTGGACTACATATACCTCAGGAGTGTTTTCATCATTGGGATTTTAAGTTATGATAATAGGATAATCTCCTACTACCTTCCCTAATTTGAGTTTAATATTATTACATTCAATTAAACCACTTGCAATGTTACTTTGTTCATCATCTCTATAGACAGGTGTATTTTTCCTATTCTTGAGATTTACCACTACTTGGGAAGGTAACTATGATTTGTTAACCTGCTACTCAATTGGTGGTGGCTAAGGTTGTGAAGGAATCAAGACCTATTATGGAGGAAACCATTATTGTGGTTGATATTGTTGATTCGACCATTAAGGTGGTGATTTTTTTATACAATGTGATTGTTGGTTTTGCTAGTGTGCCCAAGGTTATGAAGGATTTCGAGGCATTCCCCACATCTATGGCATCCATTCTTATATACCCCATGGTTGTAGTTGTGGTGTCTCCCACATTGGTGGTGTGACTTGTCCATCCCATTGTTCCATTCATGGATTGGGAAGAAATATTGGGCTAAATTGATTCTGAGGTTGGGAGAACTGATTTTCCTATTTTTGAATAAATTTGAGTTTTTCAATTGTATGTGATTCTTCTTTTACTTGGTTTCTTATGGTAGGAAGGTATTTACAATTTTTGGTGTCATGATCAAGGTCAAAAATACCACATACCTCTATTTTTTCTAAAGGACAATCTTTTACTACATTTTTGAGTTTACTTTTAGGACAATAGATTGATAACTATTTAGTGTTTATAGCATTCGATTTTACTTTAATGCCATCTAAGGTAGATGTGAATTTTACTAGAATATATTTTTTCAAATTAGAATTTGCCCTCATTAATTAACCAACTTTAGGTGATTTTCCTAACCTTGATTTCATTATGCTAGGCCTTAACTTGGAGTAGTTAGTACACACTACTAAAATCTAATGAAAGGTTAACTTATCAATGTCACTCTTTCCCATTAGGTTCAAAGCATCATGTGCATCATCATCTAGGCCTTTAAGAAAAGCTATCTTGATGACCTCCACAGTGAGTTTGTAACCAATCTTTTTATGGATAACTATAAACCTATCAAGATAATCTTCTATGGTTTCATCTTAATTTTGTTTGATCTTGAAAAGTCTTCCTTCCATTATCTGACTCTACAATAATCTTGATATTTGTCAAGAAATGCAGTATCAATTTCATCCCATGCGGTAATAGAATTACCCTCAATGCCCATGAACCATTACATGACTAAATACTTGAGTTTAGATGGGAATAACTTCAAATTTTGATTATTTATGACATAGTCATATGTTTGGGAAAGAACCTAAAATTCAAAGTGAAAATGATTTGGATCCTCTAAGGATTTCCATATAAAATTAGGTAAAATGGATGGTGAGAAATTTTTCATGGAATGCTGATTAGATAGAATTTTTTTTTGTCTTATTGAGGATGTCAATCAAGGTTTTCCACATGTGCATGTTCATCTCCCATATTTTCTTCCCAACTTTGGTTATCAATCCAATCTAAATTCTCTTCTAGGGTACTTAACCTATTAGAGGAGAATCTTAGTTGTTGATCAGATCTTCTTCTAGTAGAACTTGTGGATCAAATCTGAATATTTTAGAAAAAGGATTTTTAAGATCAATTTTCCCCATAAGAAAAGATGTTTTATATAGGATTCTTCTTGTAGGATCTATTTTTGAATATGATCCTTATTCAAGAGAGGAATTAGAAAGAGTTTGTATATAACTTTTAATTACCTTTCTTTTACTTATTGATCTTTCTAGTAAGGATTGGATCCTATTGTCTTCTTTATTTATTTAGGATCCCTTAGAGATAAACCATCCTTCAGAATCGCTTAGGACATTAATAAATCTAAAGAGTCCTAGATTTTTTTATATTTTCTTGAGTTTTATGAATGTTTTTGAATTTTCCTTGTACAACTCTAATGTAAGATTTCACTAACACTTATTGATGATTGGTCCCCAACAATATCACCAAACATTATAGGATATCATTTTACCTCTCATTTAACCAATCAATATATTGGTGTCATTTTATACTAGGGCTAGTGTCTAAGTCTATTTCAAATTAGACTATCATATATTGGAGTTTATAGTTCACCATTTGGTGGGTTTACCTTATTTTGATGTCTAAATCCTAAGAATAATAAATAAGACTCTAACTCTATTTTGAAAAAAAAGTAAATCTAAAAGGTTTGCTAGTAGAATATCTCCTATGGTATTTACACCATCAAAATCCAAAATTTAAACATCTGGCATTAGAAATTATGATGTCCTCACTCGACTTGACTGACTAGGTAAGATAGTGTGATATTTTAATATATAAGGATGTTGTCTATTGTCACTTAAACTACTCCTAAAAAACTCTAAATATGGATATGAGTTAATATACTTTAATTACTATGAAATTGAAAGACACACTCTCACATAAATAAATATTGCTTACATTGAATTGAAATAACCTATGCATGTAATAAAAACACACTTGCATTAAAGGAAATTCACACTCTGCCTTGAAAAGGAAATTCACACTTTTCTTTGAAAAGGAAATTACACTTGCATTGAAAATTAAATTCACAATTGCATTGAAAATAAAATCACACTTGCATTTTAAATTAATAACTTTTGTATTTAAAAGGACATTACATTTTGTAGTAAATAAATTATACTTCTGTTAAAGAAATATTTCTAAACTATAAACTAAAAATACCAATTAGTCTTGATCTTTAGAGAGAAGTGGGACATTGCTCCTTCCTAATAACAAGAATAACTTAACACAATAATGAAAAAGATTTTTGAACTTTATTTCATTATCAAAGGAACATACACAAATTTGTGAAACTACACTAGAATGATTTTTCTTATTTTTTATTACTATTGATTGACTCTAATTGATTAACTAACTTTTTAACTATCTAGAATGAGAAGTAGACATGTATTTAAAGCACGTCTCAAAATTTATTCATAGAATACAAAATTTGGTGATCTAAAAGGCCAAATCTACTTATTGGAAATATAGATAATCTAGGAATAATATCCCATGCTTATAGGAAGGAATTAGAAATGACTCAATTAAAAATAGATGGAAAATAACTAACATAGATATGAAGACATTATATTTGGTTTAAAAAAATAGAAATACAAATATATTCAGATCATTATAAACCACTACTATGAATATTAATGCCTAAAAATAAGATATCTAAATATGGAAAGTCTATTCATATACAATAGATATCTTTAGAATAATTATCTTGATCTGTAGGATCCAAGTGGAAATATTTGGAACACACCTACGCATCTTTGGAGCACTCTGTATAGGTCTTCATAACATCTTCAGAGCATCTTTAGAGAACCTTTAGAGCATCTTTACAGCTAAAAATCTTCAAAGATTAATGTATTCATTGTTGAATCCTCAAAACTATTCCCAAATGGCTTTCCAAAATTGTTTGATGTCTTCCCAAAATGATCCCACCATAGGGATGTATTTATGTACTCAAAACTATGTTCATTTCATCCAAGTTAGACATAATAACAAGATAAAGAATTAGTAATTTATCACATATAAATAAAGGCAAATTGCATTCATTTCCTACTTAGATAAGACCTTAACTATTAAATACAATATAATATATAACCAAAAAACACCACTTATGGACAATCTATATTAGATATAATGAGATATATAGAATGTTCATTAGTCTCCACCACATACATAGTCTATCTTGGAGCCTTTAAAATTGTCATTATAAAACACTTGACCTAAGTGAAGGATATATCCAATTGGGTAGAGGGTCTAGGTGGTGCTCAAGTATTGAAAAATAAATAGACAACAAATATTAAAAATTAACCTTTATAATTAAATAATAAAAGAAATCAAAGGTTTGTGCCCCAGTTTGTTCAGTACAAGCATGGCCATATAAAGGCTTGGTTTCTAAATAATATTTTTGTAATGAATCAAATAGAGAAATGGACACATTAGTTAAAAAAGTAGATGACACATTGACCATGTCAGTATTTATAACTGTAATAAATAGAGTAAGAGAAGACAATGCCTCATTCAAATCTTCTCTTCTTCTTCTTCTTCAATAATATCTTTTCTTTGATCAGTAGTTGGTGTCTCCATTAGAGTGGATTATTATCTAATAATATTTTTTACGGTAGGAACATGGAGCTATAGTTTTAGGTATATGAGTAAGCCTTAGATTATGATCTTCTTTCAATATAGATTCTATGATTGAATCCAATTTCTTATATTCTTTTAATAATTTGGTGGATGATAGAACATTATTTTATTTCTCCACTTCTCCCTAAACTTATTTACTTATTTTCCTTATTATTAATGTCTTTTAAGGTTCTCCTAATATTTATCTATCTTGATATTTAGTTTCTTCTTATTCATATATTTTCTTTAAAACATAATGTGTCCCCTTCAGGGTCTGTGTCTTCTTTAAAAAACCACTCTTCTTTAAACTACCACTTTACTTCATCACTATCCAACACCTAGATCTGCTCCATTTCTTTTGTTTTTCATTTTTATTCCTCTTTTTTTTGCTTTGATTCCGCACATATACCATCTAGTATATGTAAAGTTAATAGGTTTTTCTTCTAGTTTCACATTTTGAGGATATATAAGAGGAGTCAATGGATTTGTTTTATAAATTATTATGGATGGCTTGGTAAAAATAAGGAATTTCCCTGAAATCGATGGGGTGATAGATGAAGGACCTTCATCAGATAGAGGTGAAGTGGGAATGCAATATGTGGTATGAGGTCGAGGAAATGGAACTAAATATGGAAGAGTAACAAAATAACCTT
>JARHVA010003931.1:957500-962500 GCA_037957365.1 Torreya grandis
ATCTAGGGCTCAAACTCTAGGACTTAATGTGTCTTCTAATGAAAACTAATTATATTTTTAAACATAAAGAACAATGATGTATATTATATGAACAGGTGAGGTTACTTCAAATACCAATCACCCTATTGATCCAAATTAGTTTATTGTTGAGTAAGTTCAGATGTTAGATTAAATCCTCACATCCATGTAACATATTAGGGACCAAATCATTACCCTAAAACATGAAGTTCATGGATATTAAGAGGTGAATTCTGAAGAATAACTTGAAGATCATCCTACCAATTAGTTACATCCTCAAGAGCATAGGCATGAAGAAGTGCGATAGGATGCGAGAGCTTGAGTAGTTATAGAGTTAGCATGAGATATAAAAATGGTAAATCCACCCATGTTTGATGGAACTGCATTGGGAAATGGAGATAAATCATGGATAACAGAGATGAAAATATATTTTGAGATTTAGAAGTACTCTAAAGCCATGAAAGCATTATTGGGAGCTTATCATCTCGTTGGTAAAGTAACAAATTAATTGGTAAAAAAGAACCTCAAGATGAACCTCAGCTCAATTGATCACCACTTGGGAATAATTTATGATAGTGTTTATATCATGATGGATTTCACATCTATAATATGATCGAAAAGATTACATATTTTAAAAATCTTAAATAAAGAGACGTATCACTAAATGAATAATAGGAGTAAATCACCAAGATCCTTAAATATATTCCTCCATATCAGATAGATGAGATATTTGTGAAGTATATATACATTGAGCATCTACCATGGATTAAGTTTTTGAAAAGGTGATCAAGCAAGAACAAAAAATAAAATCTCTTGCCCAAGTCATAGATGATTTTTACAAGAAGTTTAGAAATTTTAGAACAAAATTCAAAAAAATAACTATAAGCAGAGGAGTGGAGACTCCAAAAGTTAGTTTAAGAATTAGAATGCCAAGTTCAATAGTGGTTTAGGGAACATAAAACCTGGTAATAGTTTCAAGGGTGGTTTCAAGGGAAATCAACAGTCTAAAAATAAAGGACCAGTTGGAGATTGCTTTATTTGTGAAGGTGACCATTATGTTCCTAAGTGTCTAAAAAAAAAATTGAATAATAATGGTTATGCTCCTCAATAGGGTAAATTTCAACAGGGGATTCATAGAGCTATTAACAATCACTAGGCTTAGTATCAAGCTTCACCCATATAATTGTAAGGTATTTTATTTGATCATCTAATTTATATTTTGATTAACACATGAGATACAAATTATTTTATTTATCCTAAAATGCTTATTAAATTGACTATAAAATCTTGACTTATCACAACTGCATAGTTGGTACAATATGGAAATGAATCTAAGTTCAAGGTAGACAAGCGTTTAGTCAAAGTAGAGATTAGGTTGGTTGAATTAATTATAGTAGTAGGTATTTATGTTGAACCATTAGGGTCATATGATGTGATCCTAGAAGTCAATTAAGTTGAGAATCATAAAGCTAAGGTTGACTTGCATTTAAATAAGGTTGAGTGTCAAGATGATTTTGGAAATCAAACACATATGGAGAGAAGAAGGATTTAAAGCTAATGCATATTCCCACAATTAAACTAAGAAAGCTTAGATGAAGGTATATCAGGCTTTTATCATTATGATAAATGACATGGAAGAATGTAAGGAACCATCCATTGATGATTATTATTTTCTTAGGAAATTTTAAGATGTGTTTCTAGAAGAATTACCAAGATTACCACCTAAGCATGATTTTAATTTCTTGATTGATATCATACCTAGATTGGAGCCACAATATAATGCACCATACAAAATGATAACCATTGAATTGGTTTAGTTAAAGGCATAACCTTAAAGATTGTTATTGAAATCATAGATTCAACCAAGTGTGTCACCATGGGGTGCACCATTTGTCTTCATAAAGAAGAAGGATGTTACTCTTCATATGTTTATTGATTACAAGATGATAAAAAAAGTGACGATTGATTAAAGAAATTTATTTCCATGTATTGATGATCTCCTTGATTAAATACAAGGGGAAACAGTCTTTTTAATGATTGATTTTATAACAGGGTATCATTAATTCAAAATTTGTGAAGAGGTTATTCTAAGACCAACATTCCAAACTTGATATGGGCACTATGAGTTCATAGTGTTACTATTTTGATTGATGAATGCTCCAGTATCATTTATGAATCTTATGAACAATGTGTGCAGATATTATCTAGATCATTTTATTTTGGTTTTTTAATATGACATGCTTATTTATTCCAAGGATGAAAAGGATCATCTATAGCCTTTATAATTGGTTTTAAAATGATTGTAAAAGCACATGTTATATGGTAACTTGTCCAAGTGTACATTTTTTCAAAATAAATTTCAATATTTTTGACATATTATCTTTATGGATGGTATTTTAGTAGATTCTGAGAAGATAAGATCCATAATAGAGTGTCCATCACCAAATAATATGCATGAGGTAAGAAGTTTCATGGGATTACCAGGCTATTATAGAAAATTCATTTTGAATTTCTTTAAGATATATAATCCAATTAACTCTCTTCGGTGGGAGAATCATAGTTTTTCTTGTCAAATAAGTGTGAGGTAACCTTTCAGGAGCTAAAAAGGAGGCTTACTTCAGCACCATTACTAAGAGTTCTCGATCTTAATGGTCTATTCTTAGTAATCTCTAATGCATGTAAGGATGGACTTGGAGGACTTATTATGTAAGATGGCTCAACTATAACCTATGAGTCTAGGAAACTAAATCCATATGAGGTGAATTATGCACCTCATGATTTATAACTCATGTAAATTTTTGATGGCTTACAAGTTTGGAGGCATTATCTATTGTGGAAACCATTTTAACTCAATACTGATAACTTGAAACTCAAGTACATCTTTACCCAACCAAACCTGAATGGTCATTAGACATGATGGTTAGAGTTATTATTTTATTATGATTTTGATATTAATTATATAAAAGGCAAGGAGAATAGAGTAGTTGATGCCTTAAGCCATAGGAAGTACATAATAGCCATGACTACTATCAAGAGTTCTTTCTAAGATAATGTAATCAAATTCTCTCTAAGAGATGAATTATATGATTACGTCAAGGAAGCATTTTTTGATAATGATCATAGTCTTAGGTATAAAGGATTCAAGATAGAGATTGATGGTATTTTGTGGTATAATGGTAGGATATATGTGTCTAATAGAAATAATATGAGGATCATTATGTGAAAGTAATTGAATAATTCCCCATATTTAAGACATCTAGGTGTAAACAATCTCATGGTTGAGCTCAGACCAATATATTTTTGGAAAGGAATCAAGAAAGATACAATAATTTTTTTGTCTCATTGCCTAGAATGTCAGCATGTGAAAGTTGAACATTTGCATCTAGATGGATTCTTATATCCAAATTATATATAGGAGTGGAAATGGAATGTGATTATCATGGATTTAATCTATGGGTTGTCATTATCATAAAACCAACATGATATGATCTTGGTAGTAGTTGACAATGTAATCAGGTTAACAAATTTCATACTAGACAACTTGATAGATGATGCACCTATGCTTGAAAAGAGATTCATGAAAGAGGTTTATCAATATGGTTTTACAAATAAGATAATTTTATACAAGGATCAAAGGATGACTTCTAGATTTTGGTTGACTTTGAATTCAGCTCTATGTACATAGTTGAATTTCAACATTGCTTACTACCTAGAAACCAATGTATAGATAGATAAAGTTAATCATATTTTAAAATATATCCTTTATATGTATTTCAAAGTTCATCAATACAAATGGGAGGAGCACCTTCCATTGGTTGATTTAAATTCCAATAACACATACCAATAAGCATTGAAGATGGCTTTGTTTGAGGCATTATATGGAAGGAGGTGTCAAACATGAATCACTTAGGATAGGTTAGAAGATAGGGTAGTATTTGTACCTAAGATGATTTAAGAAATGGTAGAGAAAGTCAGGACATTAGGTAGAGGTTAGCTAAGGCCAATGATAGACATAAAAATTAATTTGATATGAAGAGAACATCAAGATAATTTTTTGTAGCTGATAAAGTATATATGTGGGTTAAGCCTCAAAATCTTGATTAAATTTCAGAAGTCATAAAAACCTTCATTGAGATATGTGAGACCATTGAAAGTTTTAGAAGTGGTTAGTCCTATAGTATATTGGCTTGCATTACCACCTACTCTAGCTCTTTTACATAATATCTTTGATGTGTCTTATCTTAAAAATTATATTGTTGATCCTTCACATGTGATGGATTAGAATGCTTTGCAGGTTCTAGATCCTAGGGTGGTCATGGAGGAACCAATTAAAATAATTGACATTCACAAACTCAATTTGTGTAATAGAGAAGTGTCATAGTGTAAGGTTTAGTGGGACTAATATTCTAAAGATAGTGCAACCTTAGAGGACTATGATGAATTTTTTAGGATACTTCCACATTTGTTTGATTGATTTATTATTTCATATTATATTATATTTTGTTGAATTCTATTTTAAATTAAGAACTTGTGTTTGAATAAATGACATGGGGATGATATCCAACTTTAGGGGAAAGGATTTCGTATCTAGATTGCTCTCTAAGTTGAATAACCTATTTGATCTATGGATTATTATGGTTGCTAGTTGATTAGTTTTTGTTTGATTAAGCTTTATGTCATATTCTAATTATGGGATAGTTATATGTTCCTTAATTTATATTACTGATTTGCAATGAGATAGTTATACTTTTATATTATATACATTATGATCATATATATATATATATATATATATATATATATATATATATATATATATATATATATGTATATATATTGTGAGGTGGATGTAGGACAAATCCATCCCTAAGAGTATGGTAGAGGGAGAGTATCATCAGAGAGGATTGTGTAGATAGAGGAATCAGTGGATGATAGAGTGAAAAGTTATAAATCCAAAAACACATACACCATAATAGAATATC
>JARHVA010003931.1:967500-975000 GCA_037957365.1 Torreya grandis
GACTAATCCTAGAGATCATAATTATTTTAAAACCTTCATCAAAATAATGTTTATAGTTAAGCCTTATCATATGATTTGTTGATATAGTTTTGATTTTTGTGTGATATCATGTTAGAACCAATTTTTTAATGGTACACATCATGTATTAGATATCTACAACACACGAATTCTAGTTTGTCATTGAGGATATCCACAATGTCATTAATTATTAATCTATGAAGGGAGGGTCATTTCCTTGTTGGGAGATAATATGTAGGATCTATGGTCCATGGTTGGTGTGAAAAAACACTTGGATGATGCTCTCCCTCCCCACAATAGTACTACTATAGAGACTACACTTGAGATTACAGCTTGATACTTGAGTAATGAAGACACATGTCCTGTAAAGCTTTATATCATTGTGTTATTACTATTTGTGACATTAACTTATATTTTAAAATTTAATATTTATTCATTGTGCTTAAAAAATAGTGGATGTAATATTGTATCAGCCATTGTAGAAATTGTATTAGTACATTAAGGAAATAGATGTAGTATTTATTATTATTACAATATTTTGCATGATTTTTTTATATTTTTTCATGGTGGTTATCAGGTAAGTGGATTAGATACAAACCTCGTAGTTAACTAAAATAATGTAGTTAGTTAAAGATTATATAATTAGCTTTCTCATGGTGAAATAAGTAAGATGAATATGTGTACTTAATTCTTTAAAAATTACTCTATTTCGATAAAACCTACTGGGGTTGTTACACAATACTAGTTTCAAATCCCATGAAAAGAAAAAATTTATTATAAAGTACCAAAGAGTATAATCAATTCTTCATCATATATATCGGTCCAAGAGAAAAATAGAAAGGTAGGTTGAGAATGTTATGTTTGCTACCACTTTGCTTATTTTTGTATTGCCTTTCTTATAATGCAATAAATACTTTCCAACATGTGTCCAATATTTATAAGTCATTAAAAAGTGTTCGATTAAAATAACTTAGGTGATCAACACTAATACAAACTCTACTTAGTTATATACCAAAAAAAATCCTTTATCTATTAACATTTTTTTTTTCAATCATAATCTGAGCTGATTTTTTTTCAAATGATAAATTATTTTCTATCCATTCATATATAATTAGATCCAAATGATAACTCAAGATAATGTGGAATTGTATCATGATTATTGTGCACTCTTCATACATTCCCTTTTGTTATCATTTATTATCTTCTAATTTCTTTTCTTTTTTCTAAGCTTTTAATTTTTCAGCTTGTTTTATTTTGGAGTCATGTTTTGCATTATGTAGTAATGTTTTACGGCATTAGTATACTCTCATTTGTCATACATTTTTGTGTGTTTTAAAAATAAAATGATGTGTTATTCAGGTAGGTTTGTTCTATAGTTTGAGAGTGGATACATAGTGGAAATAATTTTTTAATTATAACAAACATGGAATTGAAACTTACTCCATACAGGTTTCTCTAGATGGTGATTTTTTATACTGGATTCCTAGAACAATAAAATTATCTAAGTCCTTCTTCATTTATCTCATTTTATGTATGTGTACTTATGTATCAATTTATTTATTTTGAATATAAAGTGTGACCATTATTTAATAATTCATATGACATTTTGATGGAAACATAAATTAACTTAGCAAAACAACCAATAGACAAACTTATAATATGCATGAAGGGGAAAAAATTATGGATTCTCATTGAATGAATAAAATATTTACATAATAGGCTCTAAATAAATATCAACTCAAAATTGGATTTGAAATGAATATTTAAAAATTCTAAATAAACCTAAATCTACCTAAAACACTTAAACCTACCTGATCCATGTAATTTTTAGTATCTTTTGACTTCTAATAATTTTTGTTTTCAATTGTTATTTTTATAAGTCTTACATGCAAGCTTGGATGGGCCTAAAAATATCCAAAAATATTCTAAACACTAAAATTAAACTAATGTATAGATTTTATATGAGGTTCATGTTCGAGTACAAAAATAGACTATTTTTTAAAATATTAAAATCCTAAAAAAATATTGAAATACATTTGTGGACCCTCATATGATCATGTGTGACCTACAAAAATTTATTAAAACATCGATAAATTTATGGACTAGTTTATGGATGAATTGAAATTTTTAAGATGGTCATTTTAACAAAAGGGAGAGCTCAAAATGAATTATAGATCAAAAGTTATAGCCTCTAGATATTTGGACTTCACTTCACAATTTTGTATACTCTTTGATATCCTCTATATTATTAATTTAAAGGGTGCATACTATTCAAGAAATGGTGGAAAACTGGTGGCCAAATTTGTGTATATATTTGGGCTTATTCTTTTCTAATTTCTTCACTTCTTATCTAATGTTTCTCTCTCCTCCTCCATAAAGTATTTCTACTCTATATTTTTATGTCATCCTAGCAAAAGGACACGTACTTATATTAGTTCAAGGTATTTCCATTGCTTATAATTATGGATTTTAGATACCTAATTTATAATTAGATAATTATTCTTAATTCCCAAATTCTTCCCCCACTAATATAAATTTTGTATTGCTTTCCTATAACTATGTGGATAGTTTTGGGTGGTTGTATTTATAGTCATGCACTTTTATAAAGTTGCATTATCAATATGTTTCATCCTTATTAATGCAACACTTTTATATATCCATGTTTATTATTGAGAATTTAGAGTGCACCATCACTCAAAGTTGAACTATCATTTTAAACTTATCCAAATTTTTTTTGGTAGGCATATCAAATAGTAGTTATATGTTTATGTGTTTGTGTTAATTTATGATTCAATAATTGATTTGTGATCTATGATATATAATAACAAAGTGTTATAAATTTATAAAAAAATTATAAAAATATTGAAAATTTTCATATAGTGTTTCAATTTTCATTTTTGTTTGTTTGATAAGTAAAAAATTGATTTAGAATCTTGGATTTATAGGGAGATTTATTATAAATATTCTTTGAGACAATTATTTTTATTATAATTCAAGGGGATATTGGTGTTGTAAAGAGTGTTGATTAAGGTGCAACATGGCACCATCTAGGTATTTATTTAGATGAAAAATGGCATCATTCTTATGCATATGTTTTTGATTATGATGTATAGGTGAGGAAATAGTTTGAATATCATTTACCTATAATGATTTACTTCCTTTCAATCTTATAACTTGTACCATTGATATGATCCTGTTCTTTTTCACTAATGTTTATATTGAAACATGTTGTGTTTTTTATTGTTGTTGATATTATCTTGCATGTCTTCTTAGATAGTATTTTTGATATGTATCTATACATGATACCATAAAGTTAGTGAGAAAGGGACATTCAAATTTACTATGCATTGGATTTTCATTTGTAATGAAGGTTGGAAAAGGTGATTTTTTAAAACAAAAGCTTTTAGATGCTTTTGGTATATACCATAATGATGTGGATTATCAGGTGATATTTTAATCAGTTTGGTGCAAAAACAATGGATAGCTTGAAATATGGTATGTCAATTCCTTACAAGATACATTGGTACAACATAAAATAAATATTGTGCATAAATTTGATAAAATATTAGGTGCAAGTAGTGGTGGAAGGATTTTTATGTTTGATGTTCATCTATATAGAATAGGACAAGATTATGAGGACATTATGGTAGGGATTGATATTTATGAAATGGTTAGTTATATGTCACTCTACAAAGGAAGTGTTGGTATCAGGTGGTTCATCAATGTGTCCTACTAGTATAATTATTGAAGGAAAACACACATCTATTGTCAAGGTGAAAAATTCCTGCATTCCCATAATCTTTGGTTATATTTATATTTTACATTTATTTATATTATCTTATTTCAAATATTTAGTCTCACACACTGCCTCTAAATGTTTGACTTCAATTCCATTTTACAGTATAATTGTTTCATTTTTAGCATCATAATATGTCATAACTTCACATGATTTCTCCTTTATTACATCATTTTAGAGATTAGAATTATCATCATAAACAAACTAAAAATTGATTAATTTCTTCCTTAACTCCTTTAATTTTAGGAACAAAGTCCAAAAAGGGTGTTCTCTTGTGAAAAAAAAGTGCATATTCAATGAGTTCTTGTGCCTTCCATGTAAAGAGGAGGTGGGAATATTTTGTATGTTGTGGATGATGTGGAGATTTTCAATCTATAGCAACTAAATTGATTGTGCATTGTGTCAATGTATGGATTACATGTTTCTAAGGAAGGAGTGTTTTCACAAGACCAATATATTATAGAGTCCTTGAATTAGTTTGACGAAATGAAATGAAGAATGAGTGATAAAATAAATACAACTCTTAGAACTCTTGAGCAACTTAAAAAATTTCCTTTAGTGTTTATTAATTGTTACTTTTATTTTTTATTGTGTCCCTACTTGTTCAAATATTAATATCATATTTAAAATAATAAATATAAATGTATTCAACTACTAGTCCCATTCTTTCCTAAAATAGTTCCATTTTTTGTTAAAATTTTCATTTTTACTTTCTATTAATGATATATAGATTTTTTTATATTTTCCTTTGTGTACATATTTCCATATCACATTTAAAAACAATAAATTTCAATGTTGAAATAATACGATAATTTGAAAAGTATTATTAGTCAAATTTTTAAAATTAATTGGTCCCTTTAGTCTCAACCACTAGTCACATAAAATATAAGAATAAAATGACGTGTTTCTAAAAACATCATCGTACAACTTTCCTTTAGTTCCAACCATTTATCTTTTTCTATGTTTAACTCCACATTGTGCCCTTGCAAGAGAAATCTCCAACACAAGGCTTTAATAATGAAAGAGATAGAAAATGTTTCCAATTTAACGCATCTTTTATGTTTATATTGAATTATTAACTAAGAATTAAAGAAACCTTTTATATATTTATATATATATATATATATATATATAACTAACATAATTTAATTCAATATTGTATTTTCCTTTTTAAAAAAACTTATTTAGTTGGAAAGTAACAATTCTTCAACAAAATTTAGATTTTTTTAAAATAAAATAACAAAAATAAATTAAACAATATAAACTTAAGTTCTGATTACTTATAATACAACTATATAAATATTTTTAATATATAAAAAACCCCATCTTTCAGACGTTACAACTAAAAGAGAATAGAAATACATACCCAAAAAAATATATATATAAGATAGATTGAGATAAAAATAGAGTATAGACAATCTTAAATGCATATAAACGTAGAATAAACAAACATAAAAATATATAGTATATATAAAGATAAAAATAGAATATAGACAATCTTAAATCTACATAAATGTAGAATAAATTAGCATAACAACGTATAAATCCCTACTGCAGAATACGTGATATAATATATAAATATTAAAAAATAAAAAATAAAAAATCGAATAATACATATTTTAATATATGTAAAATGTTTTAAAGATTTGAGTATGAACATATGAGGCTTACGAGACTTTATCAGATCCTCTCCTCCGCCATGATTACGATTGGCGACTGAAAAATAAAAAGGACAAGATTTGAGGGTCGTAATTATGTATGTGAAGCTCAGCTAATGGAGTTGATCAGGAGGAGGTCGGGTTATAATTCTTCGTGGGGTAGTACAATGAGAACACGAAACCAACAGGCGACTTCTGCTTGCTGTTATTTGTGCTCATTTCACACTTACGTAAATTGTAGTGAAAAGCTGTGAATTGTAAGTTGCCATTTTGTCGACGACTTCTTTATCTTATCTGTACCAGAAGTTGTCACAAATATTTTTTAATTATTCAATGCTCCAGCCTTCGTTAGGCTTTCTTTCTGCACCAGACGAGTTGCTCCATTTGGAACACGTTGGCAATGCGAAATCTTTTAACTATAGTTTCTTTCCTAATATTTTAATAGCTGCCAACCAGGATAAATACTTACATAATATACTAGAGAGTGGTTAAATTGGAAAATGCATGGCAAAAAGGATTTTAATGTTACCTTATATTTATATAAAATTATATTTTGATTTTTGAAATAGTGTTGTTTTTGCTCAACCTATTGATGATTGATCGATCACCGTACATGATATACCAATATTCATTTTCAACACACTACCTATTTATTTAAATACTGTAGGAAATATAGTAGTTTTGTAAACTTAATATAAAAATAGATTGTTGGGGGCATGTGACCTTCAAATAAATTATGCCTATTAATCTTAATATAATTAATTCAATTCCGAAACTCTCTCTATCAAATATTGAAATGGAATTAATTATTTATGTGATAGAATAAAATATTTATTTTAGAAAAAAAATTTATAATAAAATTTATTCCTCATTTCATATATATATGAAATATCATACAATATAAAGTTAAGTGGAGTGGCGAGGCTAATAAATCCTTCGAAAATATCAATTTTTTTAAATTTTCCAATGCTTAACAGTATGGACTAATCATATAACTTCTACCTTTATTCATTTACTTAACCACATTGCACTATGCGGCGCTAACCCAGAGGTACGAGAAAGAATAGAAAAGGCTCATTTCATTCATGACTACCAACACATAGGAATTTTAAGCATAATATCCACCACCGAATAAGCGATATATACCTTAGGTAAGGTCTTGCATAAATTACGGATTTACACTCAGGATTTTGATAAATGCAATCATCCTTCATCTTAAATTTTAGGCATTTTCCTCCTGTTAAAAATGGATGGTGCACCGGTTAAAAATTACGTTAGCTTTGCAAATCAATACAAGTCATTGATAAAAATTTGAGTTAATTATTTTTTAAGTTGGTTAGAGTAAAATAAAAGTACATAACTAAGTAAAAGAGGGAAGATCAATGAAATTACTTTAAAAAATCAAATTTGAAAGGGAGAAATAGATATGCGTACCTAAATTATGACCTGCTTAGATTCTAAAAGATATTGATGATGTTGGGAAAAAAGCCATGAAATGGTAAAAAGGGGCGTCTTGAAATTGTAAAACCTTCTACATTAGTAACTAAAATCATATGGCCTAACAAAGGAAGTGTCCACAATCTTATAGTTTGATAGTAACAACCTTCCGAAAAAAGGTCAATCTTTTTGAAAAATGGATTTGTATATATTTTTTTTATCTAAAGATTTCTAAAACTCTTTGTCAGCATATTATTCCCTAAAACCTCTCTAAGATAAGCATTAGATGCGCATAAATGGCATAATTATTTTTCATGTTTTTGATATCAAGTTCACACTAAAAAGATATCAAAAATTAGTGTTTGTATTTATGGGACTACTTCACTCCGTCATTTTCCTCCCCTTCATTGTTCTACTTTACAATAAGTGTATCATTTTCATTTTTAACTCATTGTTCTCCTGCTTAGTATCAACAAATTTATGTGTATGTTTAGTTTCCACCTTTATCTTTATGAGATGCAAGTTAAAATTATATTATAAATTTATTTTTCAATTATATAAATAGGATTCTTTTGGTACAAGTAAGAAATA
>JARHVA010003931.1:980000-1000000 GCA_037957365.1 Torreya grandis
CATAATTATATAGAAGAAACAAAAAATTTATGAGAGAAAAGAAATGCAAAGATAAAAATAAGTAGGTTTAGCTCATAATACATACATGAACCTAGAAATAATGCTAATTGATAACACCATTTATGTAGTCGTGTTTGTTACCAAAATTTGAATAATGAGATGATACCTTTTCCTCATGGTTCAGATCTATAAATTCTATGGACAATGAATATTGGGAGTCAAAAGTCTAATTGTCACTAGTATAATCAGTAATAAAATCATAAAATATATAGTATCTAGAATCATCATCGTTAGTAGTGTAATAATTATCATGGTAACTAGATAAAATAGCTATTTTTCCTCTTGCAAATAACAAATATTCTTGTATCAATTAGAAATATTGATAGGATATTTATGTTGATAAGTTAAAGAGGTTACAATAAGACTACTTTAGTGTATGCATGACTTGGTGCTTGAACTCTAAATATTTTTATTTAAGGTTCTGTGACTTCTTGTTCTGATAGAACTTTTGAAAATACCGCATGTTAATTTCCATTGGATTAATAATAAATTTTTCATTGAATAGTACTCACTTCCTATCATGTAATAATTCTATGTACTTATATAACATTGATATGATTACTCTCATTCGATAAAGTTAAGGTCATTCAAGAAGTACATCATATGTCCCATTATTTGAAAATATATGAAACCACACTAGAATGGTTTTAGGACCTATGGTGGGAGGTAATATAATAACCATGACATGTGTCTAACTAATATTATAATGAATTTTAATAACAATTATTGTAACAGTTAAATCCTTTTGATTATATCCTATAATAGTGATAACATGCATGGTGTGTGTGTTTAAACATGAACTATTTTTAGTTCTCATGCCATTTATTAATTTTGAACCTTAGGTAAGGGACAAGACGAGTCAAACTAATTGTATGGATGGAAAGACATCATATTCAATCCAAGAAATCATAAAATCACTTGGTGGGGACTTTCATCTAACCATGTAAATTTTCTTCACTCTCGAGGAGGAAATTCAAGTTTGTTAGGTGGTTTAGACATTACATTAACTACATTATACATATAATTCTTATTTTTAAAAGTAGTAGTATCATTATCCTAATACATTAATGGTATTTTAACTTGATACGTCACTCCATTATAGGTAAGGATTTTAGTCTCATACTTCAAAATGTTTAAATATATAAGATTTTTCTCATAATTCCTAGCCATATGATAAAGCTCATTAAGAAATAAATATATGTTAAGCATTAATTTTTACTTGATAGGTTGAAGAAATTTTTCAGAGAATATGCATTATGATTCATTAACATTTAATTGGTGAGTCAATCTGATAAGTAGTATTTTGAATTTTAACACGTCCTCACTAATTTTCTCATTTGATCCTTATTTAAATTTTAAAAGTTTCTAAAACATGACATTTTTATAATGTTGATAAATGATAATCTATAATAAAAGGGTAAGCAATAGGCAATCCCATTTACTAGGTGACCAATTCTTGAGATACCATTACATTAGAAATCGAAAGTGGCTTCCACAAAATAATCATCTGCTACACAACACATTTAGATATGTAGAGCACCTACACATGTTCCTATTACTGTTGCTCCAAAGAAACCAAATAAAACTCCCTAATGGGTTCCATAAACCCCTAATCCTATTACTCCTACTATTTATTCATAACCAAAAAGTCCCATTATATATAACAAAGCATCCTATAAAAAATAGTGGCACATATAGGAAGCTCCTTCAATGGATGTCATCTCATTTGATCTCTGGTCTAGGTCATGAATGAAAGGATTAATTCAGAATAGAGCTCATGGGATGTAGTGTCTCACATAATAAAAAAATAGCCACAAATTCATAGATTCATGTGTAATGAGGTTATGAATGTATTAAAAATAACATTGACTTGCATTATCCTCATATTTCTATGTTACAAAATTTAGTGTATAAATCTTGTTAACTATTAGTCATTATTAACAATCATTAGAACATTTATTAAATGAATAATAAAAAATTCATGCAAGGACAAATATTATACATGCATATCAATTGTGTTAATTATTTTTATTCATTTATTATGTGTATTTACTTGATATTTAATTAATTCTTTTAGTAGATGAATCTATGTCAAAAAGATAGTAAGATATACAATGTAGGTGATTGGACCAATATTTATAAAATCATTTCATCACTATTTTGTTTGAGAATTAAGACCTTTTGTAAGTATAAATCACACATGGACTCTTTGTGTTCTAAATGAACCTTACATTTCATTTTTTGAATCTCTTATGGGTCCTTTATAGTTTTCATAATACACACTAAATTAGTCATTAATTAATTCTAAGTAGCCTGTATTAACAAAGAGTGACCTAAATATATGTGGTTTTCATTTATTTACTAAAAAATTTATTTTTGTGTTATAGATTCAACTATGGAAAATTTTATTTCAATTTTCACATTTGACTATCTTGTAAAGGGGACTCGTCCATTAGTGTCTTATGATATGATAAATGATTATATTTTTGTGACATATATTTTATTCTTTTTTGAGTGTTATTCAAATTTTATGTTCATTAGTATAGTTTTATTAATGACTTCCCATTTTGAGCCTCAAGTATTGTTTACAAGTTCTGATTTAGGTCTCTTTACTTGAGTGATGAACTAAATTGTTATAATTTAGTAAATGTAATCATATGTAGACATTTAAAGCTTTGTAACTATCTACCTTTGTTCTAATTGAATATTTATTGTACAAGAAATATCTATGATATTAGTAAAACTTAAATAAGCACCTATATATAGACGGGGTTTTTTTTTTCTATATATAATGCACATGTAATTCCCATAAAAATGTGTATACAAACCTTATAGGGAAACTCCCTTTAGTTATACAAAGATAAAATTATGTAAGGTAGATTGATGCTTGGTTTTTATTGATTGAGATATGATTTAGTTGTAAATAATCTTGCAATCAAAAATATCAAAAATAAAATAAAATGATATTTAAAACATGTGGTAACAAAAAATTTTGGCGGAAAGTATAGAATAATTATAACATTAGTTTAAAAAATATGGAAATAAACTATTAGTTCTTACTAACCTTTGAAATTTTTTACATCATGTATACTAAAGGTATGTTTTTACGAATGGATTGTACGAGATTTGGGATCGACAATGGAATAAATTACACTATATTAGTGTAGTGGTCAGGTCAAAGGTCTCTCACACATGAGACACATCATAAAATTTGAAACTAGAAATTTTTCATTCCTTACTACTTTAACCTACTCTAAACTACTACCCCATTTACCTCCAAGAAAAATTAGTATAATTTTTTTAGAGAACCTATGGGCATGAGTTATATATATCATAGAAAGAAACAAGTATACAAATTAGGATTTTACATAATTTCATGAATATTTTAAGTGAATAAAATAGGTACTTGAAGTTTACATTATCAAAAAGGATAAAATAACCAAAAGAAACATAATTTTGACCATGCATATAATTAAATAAATATTTTTACGCTTAAATACCTAAGCATAAAATTAGAGATAGGGTAGTGATAATGATAATTAATGAAGGCCTAAAAAAATCCTATAAAATGGTTGTGTTCTAACAATTTTCAAACTGTGGAAAAAAATATTGTGTTTTAGCCATATAGGATAGTTACCTATTTATTGTCAAGGCTCATTTCAACATAAATAATCAATTATCATTGGAACAACCATAGAGTCTACTAATGTCTTACATAGTGATTGAATGAGGTCTGTATAAAAAAAATAATAAAGCGTATAGATAAAAACAATATGAGTAGCATTAAAAACTGTCATTTATTATCCACTTGCTCAAATTAAATTTTTAAAATTCTCACATAGAATAAAATAGGGGAAAGAAAAAATAGGATTGACATTGTAAACCTAAATGTATGGAATAATTATCCCATAACATTTATAATAGATGAGGAATGATCAAAACCCCACCTATGATAAACATTTATGAATTGATACGATAGTCTTCCATATAATGATTACAAAGCAACCTCCAATAGTCTTATTATAATTAAATAAGGTTTTATCATAGTTTAGAATCTAATTTAAATGAAGTACGAGAAAAGATGAAATTGATTCTAATGTCTAGGAAAAATAGTGTTGAGGAAGGAATCAATACCAAATTGAAAATGATAAAATAATCTTGTAAAAATATATCGTTTGTTGAAAAATATAAAATAAATGTATCCCTTGTTTGAATATAATGATCAAGGTAAATATGCAAACTATACATTTTTGAATTTTATGTTTCCTTGGATTGTGACCTAAATTTCCCCTAAGGTTAATTTACATCAAGATTACCTTACACATATTTGAAATCATTAGAGCCTTTATTGAACCCTAAATTCATGTTTCCTATTTTTGGAATTACTCTTTCTATGATAACCACAATTTAAAAAGTATCAAACAAATATTTAGGTTTGATAAATACCTCCTATGTAAACCTTCAACCTCAAATGTCAAGATTAAGTTCTTGGAAAGCATGTTCTCTCATTTTATTTTAGTGATCAACTCTCCCATCACCATGAAGTTGTAGTGTGGATTACATATATAGCCAATTCAAGAAGTGTAAAGAATGATTTCAAATTTGAAAAAAAAAGATTGAAATAAAGATAAATATCCAAACCTTTTATATGTTTGACCTTGCCTTTGTCATACTACTTTCGTGTGATGGAAACTAATACTTTGATCTATTTGTGTAGTTCATAGATAACGTTCAATGTTGAAAACCATAATCCAAACTAACTTGTATGAAAATTGTTATATGTTGGAAAATAATAATTTGAAATTTGAATGTTTCATATTTATGATGGATGATTCACAAAGAAATGATTTCCTAAGAACATTTTTCAAAGGCATAAAAAATTGTATGTGATTTTATCTATTACCATTAATTATGAACTTTTTAGTTCAATTTTTGATAGTAATCAGTTGTTAAATTATTTTTTTAATGAGAAATAAATTAGCATATAATCATCATTATAAGTATGAAACTATTTTTGAAACTCTCATCAACTTGTTTCAGATCTTATAATGGTTTTAGATGGTGCATCCACTAGAGGGGGTGGGATTCCCATTAGGTCAGGACATCAGTTATGTTGTTGCCACTATCCCTTAGTGGAATATTAATGTCTATTTTATTATTTTTCAAATGAAAATTCATGCAATGAGAAAATATAAGTACTTTTAATAATTCTCTATCTATTGTCCATGCCAAATTTAATATTTCTTTTACATTTATATAATAGTCAATAATTGCCAATATTGCATCCACTTTGTAACTTTTTATTTATGATTAATATTTTAGCTTGAGGGGGTAGATTGGATACAAGGTGATGAGGGTGTTATTGACCCTCATAAATAGTTTTCTTCTCAATATGTTCATTCATTAAGTTCATATATGCTTATTTTTTCATTCTTATAATAGTTAATAATAGACCACTTTGGAAGCACCTTATGATTTTATATGTTGTTTTTTTGTAATTTAGCTCAAAGGGTTGGAGTAGATCCATGGTTATGAGGGTGATATTGACCCCATTAATGACTTTATCTCAAAAAATGTGTGTATTGGTTGCACATATTGTTATTTCCTTTATCATGGTCATGAATATTTTTTGTTGTATATAAATTTGGTTTTAAGCATATATATTGACCATTGTGGTAGGATAAGGTTAAGTCATACAAATTTGATGATAATGTCAATGATGACTAGCATATAGATGTCTCAAAATCTGATCTAAAGGATGAGGAACCTAAATCTATAAGAACAATTTCTTCTTTTCAAGGAATATTTTTTTATTTGTTGGTTTAATCATTTTTTATGATTATAACCTAAAATGCATTATTTTATGAATTATAGTTTTTAGGTGAATATATGATTATCATAATGTGTGATTTTAAATATTACTTGTTGTGACCATGCAACACATTTTGTGATGATGGTGGTCATCCATTATGTTCACTGGCTAGACTGAACACTACCATCTTAACATCTATTATTATCATTTGATTTCAAGGAGGCCCCTAGGGGTGCTATATTGGGAAAATGTAGATGAGGGGAAGAAAATAAATTAAAATGAAAATAGATTGCATGCCAATAGACTGAATCTTACAAAATTATAGTGTCAATAAGAGGGATAGGATTAAAATATCATGGATGGAAAGGGAAAATGTCTCCCAATTATGTAATATCAGTGTGGTATATTTAAAGGCTATCAATGAGAATATGATTTCATATGATTCAAGTGGAAACATGTAATGGAAAATTAAATCTTTCATGAGGTAGAGAAATTATTATTGAGAAATGGAGAGACAAAAAGGGTGAAGCAAGGGCAAGGTGTAGGTAATAGTGAATGTTAGGTTAGATGCAATGTGTTGAAATATTTTCATACAATAAAATATTATTTTTTATTTTTGAATATTAAATTTTATATATATGGAAAAAGCACGATAAAAATTTGAGATAAATGACCCACAGACCTAGTTTAGTGATAATGATGACACTACTTTAAGGGAGTACATTTCATAGAAAATTAAAATGGATTATTAGTAAACATAAGAAAAATTAATTGATGATGATGTGATGCCCTATGTAGGTACGCTAAACAAATATGTCCAAATATTTTTTTATTATATTTATGTTTTTTTGAAACATTGACCTAATATTCTTTATGGGTATTTTATATAAGAATTCCATGAATTAAATATGAAACCACAAGGTTATTATTTATTCAAGTGATGACTCTAAAAATGATAAGGATAATATCAAAATCAATGCCTATGACATAGACTCCTTGAAACAACCCCAAAAAAAAGGGAACTATTAAAAGGGTACACAATAAAATGCATGAAAAACCCACTACACCACTCTAACATGCAAGACACATCATCACAATCTTACACTAGATGAATAGACAAACCATAAATTTTTTTGGTCAAAGAGATACTTATGTTGGGATTACCATCGCTAGATGATTTCATAGGGAGGAGGTGTTGCCTAAAGGGTGAAACACCATTTGAGGGGTATTAATGTGTAGACCCAAACTAATAACCTCTAAACCTTTAGAAGGCACTTAATTTCCCCCATCAAACCTCCTATGGATACTCAAACTAAAATAGGCATCAAATAACCCTATATTTTTATTATTTGGTAACTCACTAGGTAAAAAGATTCACATAGGCCCATGCATATCCTTAACAAAGATAATGACATAGGGTAAGATCCAACATAACAAGGAATTACCCCACTAGATCTTATTAATTACAGTCCTAATAACAATAAGGTAAGATAATAGGTATAATGAGTCCAACAGAGGGGGGACCAAAGTACTAAAAACCAATATTTTGCTTAAGCCAACCTTACAATATTTAAGGGTACAAAAGTATCCAACTTTAAGCTATTACCAAAGTGACCCAACATAAAAATTATCAACATAGGACCTTATGTTCTCATAACCGAGGACCAATTCAGGTTTCTACATAATCAATAAAGAAGCCATGATCCAAAACTTAAGGGCCATTTCCCTCATGCTCCAATGTTTAACAAATGCCATCATTCCACATATAGCCAAGCAAGAGGAAAATAGTTAATGTGGCATCAGAGAACCATAGTCCTAAATTCCAACATGGACATTAAACATCTGCCCAACCATGGTGTATATTCATAAAAAGGTCATGGCATCCTTAATAGACCCATTAAGCAAGTGTGTACATGTCCATGAGAATTATTACCTGGTACAAGATGAATACTAGCTAGTAAAGTGTACCCATATTAAATATGCAATTCTACCAGAATTATATGAATGGATTTCCAACCATACGCTCATTTCAATAGAATTAATTCCAAATACATAACTTGAGAACAAATAATTATTTAACCAAAAGAGCAATGACTTATTTTAATGATAATTGATCTATTAGGCTAGTTAGAATGTCATAAATCTAGACCATATTTGGCTATATAAATGAATTGTCCTTTACCATAAATACATTGCTTGTTCATGACCAAATAGGTATACCCAAATCAATATACCATATTAGAATACATTTAATAAGGAGCATCAACCCATAATTTTAGATAACGACCATTTAATAAGGTTGATTTCATTAAATCTCAAGATGAGAATAACCCATACGATTAACTTGCCACTTATTTATGGCTTCATGATTACATTAGCAATGAAATATGTTTGAATCATTTGATAATATAAATGGTAGTATCATGAGATAATGGGGATCTATTAATTAATATTCATCAGTTAATGAGGAGGTATAAACCACTAAAAATAATGTTTTAAATCAAGTTCCACTACGTCACAATGTAGTAAATTTACAATTATAGTTTTCAACACTTTAAGAATGATGTGGTCTTATTATCAATGTCAATGCATACATATACGAAATAATCTACACACTTAATGTCTTAATTAATAAGTGTGCCTAAGATTGGATTGTTATTTTTTATATATAATCATAAAGATTCAAGCACCCCTCAGTTACTCAATAGGAGGTGAATAGAATAACCATTTCACATACATAAGGTAATAGCTAAAGTTAAACAAGTAATCTTAACATATGTATAATTATTCTAGCCATTATTATTGTAGACTAACAAGCCAAACACCTGGGTAACTCTTTCTAACACCAAGGAATTCCAATCACCTACATTATTCATGCTTAAGGTTGAGGTGCTCCAACACAAAATTCCAATATAATATAATCAGTCCTTAAATAAGGATTGTTGTTCATAGTATAAATAAAACATTGAATAATACAAAAATTTATAGCTTTTACATAAGATTATAATTACAATCCCAATGACATAAGCACAAGGAACCCATTTTGATTTCATACAAGTAAAAATGTTAGAAATAGGCATTAAATACAATATTTTCCAACTACAATGATATAACATTACATCAAGCTCAACCAACAACTGTATCACCCCAAAATCCTTCCCTGGTTAACAATGAGGTACACAACCTTCAATAGGTAACAATTAAATAAATAAACCTATATAATAAGAGATCGCCATTTGGATAAAAACATGACACTAAATGGGGGTGAAAGAGGTGTCAACATAAAATTGGCAATGTGAATATCCTTTCCAATAAACACTCTAGAAAATAAAATCTACTATAAGATATAATCCCAATAAAAGGGGAAAACAACAATGAGCCTAATTCCTCATTGGTCAATCATGAGTAGCCCATAAATATATTGTTGTACTACTTTTATTTTTCAAGAATAGTTATCAATGCACCAACATATAACACTACCAAAAACACATAAATAATGGAAACCAAAATATATTTAATAGGACAAGAGAAACCATGCATATAGAAATCATATGAAAGGCTAAAAAAACCAAGAAATTACCATTATCATCTGAATCATAACTAGACTCATCATTTCAACATTTCATTTCTTTTTTTATATAAGTTCAACCATATAATGTATATAATAACACAACTAAAAATACATGAAAACTTAATTCTTCTTGCCTAATAAATAATGTTAAGCATTTTAAGCCACTAATAAAGGAAAAATAATGTCAAATGTAAACCATGTGAGAAAGTCAAATATCAATGTTACCACTTATCATTTCATGAACAACCTCTCACAACCATCCTTTCTAAAATTTAAATCATAATATGGGAAATAATACCATGAATATAAGAACATCAATTTCAACATATTTACATAACACTAGTTATGTCATACAGTACCCAAGCACAACTAAATTTCTACAAATACCTTTTCCACTTGTCCATCTTACCTAGCCAACAATATAAATCATAATAATAGTAAATTCAACAACTACCCATACAAATAGGTAAGGAACATGTACTAAGATTACATAAGCATGTTATGGATGCAAAATAAGCAAATCAACCTATATGTTAATTTTTGATGTTAGCTTCCATAGTTGGCATTTAAAGCCACAAACTTGTCATACAAGGAAAAACATAAATCAGACAAGAAAATCATGAATAACATTATTTTAATAAGGGGAGTTTATGCCAATAGTCTAAAATATTACATTTCGAGTCATATGAGAAGTCTCAATCATTATGGATGGTTTTAACTAGGGTTTTCAATAGAATGTAAGACAACCAAATGTGAATATACCTACTAAATATTATGACCAAGAAGAATATTTGACATGGGAATGTGTAGCAAGAATTTTCTAATTGGCCATTATAGTTTTCCTTCCAAATGTTAATATGAGATGTTTGCCATATCATTAGCATATAATGAAAATACATATGGATTTTTCAAATCAACCCTCAACTTCAAATATATGATAAATAAATTTATTCAAATATAGTACAACCCATCAATCATTTTAACAACAGCCATATTTTAGAAAACTAAGTTATAATCAATCAACCACATACTCATTTTAGCATATAAAATTTAAGTAACCAAAAACATACAAATTTTAGCATGTAAAATTTAAGCAAACAACCACATACTAATTTTAGCATGTAAAATTTAAGCAGCCAGCTACATACTCATTTTAGCATATAAATCACCCACTCAAAAACCGTCATTCATTTGGTCTCGGCATAGATTGATGTGGGTATGGACAAAAATACCAACATGGATTTAGGCCCCAATAGGCTTCCAAAAAAGGGGATTTATAAAACTAAAATAAAATATATTTGCTAGAATATAAATAAGACGTAATTCATAATCCTGAATGGTGTAAATACAACGTTTGTATTTGAATATGGAGTTACCATCCTAGCAATAATAGTGCCTCAGCAAACCCTTGTGCTCATTTATATCTGCTTCCATTCCATTCTACTCTATATTATCCTCTGAGTCATTTATTTTTCTTATTTCTCCTTGTAAGCATTACAACCCCACACACATAAGCCTACAACTCCATTAATATTTTTCCATGTTCTATAAATCCCCAAAGATGATGGTTGAGATTGTATCCCAAACCCTATGCCATTATATCTAAAGGGGGTCAACACTTTACCCATCTAATTTCTATTTCCTAGCGGCCAAGGAAAAAAAAGAAGGAAATAGAATAAATTTTCACCCATTAGTCAATTTGCATTAAAGAGAAATCATGTCTTCCTTCGCACATTTATATTTCATTCCCAACTCGAGTAAGTGATTAACCCCACATGGGTCATAGTTATGGGATTAAAATATTTAATTTTTCTCTCTAAATCTCTCCTTCATAGTTATATAATGACACTCTAATCCAATGTGCCAAAACAACAAAGGGATATAAAACATACATTTATTAATTATTTCCAAAACATGTGTATATGGGCATCCCCACTGACCACAAATACGGGGATAAATATATAAAGTTAAACTAATTTTTTTTTGAATTGACTTACATAGGTATTCAAATAAACCTCCTCAAGTCAAATGCCAACAATAAAATAAGCTATTGAAACTTTTAATGATGTAGAAAAAATAAGCCAACCTTTTGGAGGCCATAACTTTTGACCCCCAGCTCTATTTGAGCTCTTTCACATGCCAAAATGACCATATAAGGTGGTGATGAGGAAGACACACATTGTGATGAAGAAATTAAGTAAGAAGAAGAACAATAAGAGTAATCACTATCGATGGAAGAGAGGATAGTTTGGGATTTAGAAGGAACAAATAAAAGAATCAACGTTGATTTTATAGATTATTGAGTTAGTTTAAAACTAGAAGAGTTGATAGAATAGATGACTAGCATGGATAAGCTCTTTGAGTGGAAGTTTATGAGAGAAGATAAGAATGTAAAGTTTGCATGCTCAAAATTGAAAGGTCATGCAATGATTTGGTGGGATCACATGTGGAAATAGAGATATAGAAAATGTAAAGAGAAGATTAATTCATGGAAAATATGGAGAAGAAGCTGAGAGAAAAATTTCTTCCTATAGATTATGCACAAACCTTATACAAAGGATTTCAAAATCTAAGGTAAAAAAATCACAGTATACAAGAGTATATAGATGAATTTTATAAGATTTTCATACGAGTGGAGGAGCATGATGAAACAGAGGAGAATATGGCTACAAGTTAATGCAAATATTTTGAAATTTTATATTTAATATTAATTGATCATGCATAGAATACTTAACATTGAGGAGGCTTATCAATTAGTGTTGAATGTAGAAGGAAAAAAATAGATAAAATTTTAGAAGGACATCTACTAGTCCAAAAAGAGGTAGATCCCCTCCAATAAGGGGATGAGGTGGGTTTAATACCAATAGAGGTGGATTTAATGGTAATAAAGGTGAATCATCATGTGGTACAAAAAGACAAAATGATAATAGGCAAGGGTTTTAATACCAACAAATAGGAAGAGGATTTCATAGAGGATGAGGTTATGGTGGTGCTAGACGATGGTTTTCAAATTAGCATATATCTTATTCTTGTTATAGATGTGGAGAATAAGGGAAAAAAGTGCTTGAGTGTCCACACTATCAAGATCAAGAAAAGAGGTAAGAGGATTTTCCAAGATTAAATCTAGTTGAGGTTGCAACAAAAGAGCATAATACTGAAGTTGCACCAACATATGTTGGAGAGAATCTCATGATGAGAATAACCATGATTGATCCAAGGAAGGAGAAATTATAGAATAAATAAGGTGGTGATGCATGGTTGTGATCAAATATTTTTCATACAAGATGTAATTCAAGTGGAAAGGTACGTAAAGTAATTATTGATGGTGGTAGTTGTGAAAATATGGTTTGTAAAGAAATAATTGAGAAACTAAATCTGCAACATGAAAAGCATCCTAATTCTTATCAAATTTTATGGTTTAAAAAATGGAATGAAGTTATAGTAGATAAGAGGTGTTTAATCAAGTTTTATATAGGAAAGAGTTATAACGATGAAATATGGTGTGATGTTATTCTGATGGATGCATGTCATGTGTTATTTGGAAGACCATGGCAATTTGAAAGGAAAATAACTCATGATGGAGCAAAGAACATGTACATGTTTTTGAAAGGTGGTAGAAAGGTAGTTTTATTACCTCTTAAATAAGAAGAAAAGATATAAGTCATGCTCTCTACTAAAAAAATTATCCAAGATATGAAGGTGGTAGGTTGTTGTTATGTATTAGTAAGAAAGAATGAAGAAATAGAAATGATGCCAATACCAATAGAAGTCATAAGAGTGTTAAAATAATATGCATATGTTATTCCTAATGAGTCACTAGATGGTTTACCACTGAAGAGAGATATTTGGCATCACATTGATTTGATTCCAAGATTAACTCTACCTAATCAAGCATTTTATAGGATGAGTCCAACATAACATGTAGAATTGAATAAACAGGTTATTGAATTGCTAAGAAAGAAGGTGTTAAGGGAGAGTATGAGTCCATGTGAAACACCAGATTTTCTAACTCCAAAGAAAGATGGAGGATGGAGAATGTGTGTGGATAGTAGTGAAATTAACAAAATTACATTAAATTATAGGTTTTTTATACATTTTTTACATGATATTATGTATATGCTTACAGGAGTAAAATATTTTATCAATATTAATCTAAGGAGTGGTTATTATCATAATCGAATTCATGAAGGAGATGAGTGTAAAAGTGCATTTAAGACTAGGGATAGATTATATGAGTGGATGGTAATGCCATTCGGATTATCTAATACACATAGCACATTTATGAGGGTGATGAATACAATGTATGTAAAATATAAATTTTGAGTTGAGGCTTATTTAAGCATTGTTTGGGTTTGTAATTATCTCATTCATTCAGTATGAATCAATACAACTTATTGCTCAAAATATAGGCCTATTGATAATTTTATTTATCTTGTTCATTTTTGAGTTCACTAGTTTAACAACTCCATATAAAATAATAACATAAATAGATAACTTGAGTCATAAAAATATTTTCATATACATTTGTATAGACATATATCTATACATTTAGCATGTGTGTGTGTGTGTGTGTGTGTGTGTGTGTGTGTGTGTAATCAAATAACTATATTTGAATTTAAAGGATGGGTCTCATCCTGACCCTTATTTATATAATGAGACCATTGTACTTCATGAAAATAGTTATACAATGGCTAATGGGTGGGGGCATGACATCTTCCCTTCCATGAAGAGGAACCATCCTGATGAAAAATTTGTAACTAGATATTCATGTTATGCCAAAGAGATATTTTTATCTTTATTTTTTGAAAGTCCATACACATTACCAGAATCTACAAATAGCTCAAAAATAGAAATAACCAGATTGAAGAACTTTATCAGTTATTATGAATATAATAGTCATGCTTACTATGCGCTTCGATAGTCTAAAGCCAAAAGAAGAATATTGTCATATGCTTAATTTATTGATAACTATAAGACTTAAAAAACTCACATCATGACTACATACACAACCTTACCTTGATGAAATCCATATGCTACCTCTAAGACAACCATGCCCTTTGTTAAACCAACCTAGAAAAATCATCTTTTCAACTGGGTTTCCTTTTATAAATCCAAGTGAGTAAAATGAAGTGTTGTACACACCTAAATCAATGATATAATTTACAATAAAATAACTTAAACTGTAAATAATAATCTAGATGTTGTGCCATACCAGACCACAACTTATCTCAAGAATGTTAATGCTAAAACAATAAGTTTTTCTGTAGATTAATCTTACCCATATCTTGGTAAGTTTATCAGTGAATTTCCATTTATGCATAGTACTAATGATTATTACCTTACTCTTAGCCACCTATGTGGCTTGACAATTAGTCAATTCATGCAAAAAAATCCATTAAAGGCTGCAATTAACAAATGTAATTCAATATTTAACAATAGAAGAGTTTTTTGTACTTTTTAAACCATAAATTCATACTCATTTACCAAAAAAAAAAAATACATATATGAGAATTCTATCTAGACTTGAATACATGACCAACATTTTAATACAAAAAATAATTTTTGCTAGAATATTCTTTACTTTGAGTAATTATTATCATAAAATCAAGAAACTTCAATAGCAGTTGCCCAAAAACAATCCAATAGATTTTCACAAAAAACATAGAACTAAGGTGTTTTTTTCCACATCATTTAAGCTATATATATATATATATATATATATATATATATATATATATATATATATATATATATATATATATATTTGTGTGTGTGTGTGTGTGTGGACTCCTAATTTTATATATCATTCCATAGAATGCTGAATAATACTGCATTCCTATAGTTATGTCACATTGCCACTACCTAATGTATGATTTTCACATACCTATTTCATTCATTTTAGAATGATAATTAACAACCATACTACTATGGTTCCCACCATATGTGTTGTGCATGAATGCCTTCTTGGTAACATTCATCATAGAATGTTAACAAGAACATAAATCTATTAACCATGGTTACTTATCTTTCACCATTTATCATTCATGGGTTAGTGCATCATCCCACACCAACCACCCTAAGCATTATATAAATCATATCAGACATTCACATGCATCCCAAAGTTTTTTTATCATGTTCTCCATAGATTTTTGAGATCACATGATGGTTATAAGGATTACAATTCTATCATATCATTGCACTTACCCCATGGTAGGATAACAATTACATAAAGTAATAAAATCCACTTGATCAGTGCTTAACATTGCTCCTCATGAGCATAAAATTAGCTTGGATTTCATCCATGCTTTAACAATTATAAATATATATTTCCATAAAACAATATCAGTTATATACAATAATACCCTATACACAACATAGTTACAATTACAAGTCAACATAAATTAGTAAACTTAGAATATTCATACCATAACATTCCTTTTTAGGTAATTTAACCATTACCTTAAGAATAGCATGCTTGAATTTACAATTCAACATGTACTTGTATTTTAGTAAGTTTAGTCTTGTTGATTTTTCATAAATGTCTAAATTCTAAGACTAAATAGTGCTTTTACAAAGTGAAATAGAGAAATTTCATATGGTTATTTGTACAAAAACCTCAAAGAGATAGTTGAAATAAAACACAATCCAAGAGGTGAACATTATGCATGAAGATCCCATTATCATACTATAGCAGTCATGGTTCACAACATAAATGAATCAAATCGCTACTTCATGTAATGGAGAGAAGTGGGTTTTCATCCTATGTGAGACTCCACTCCCTAGCCCAAACCTAGTCTAATCATTTTGGTTATAGTTTTATCTTCACCATAAACCTCCTACTTGCATCAAAACTCAATGCTAGAGCAATGATGCAAGATCACACTAAACAAAACAATCACTATACCTTGGTATATTTTTAATTAAAAGAGGGTTATTCAGGAAGGAGAATAAAAACATAAGATGGTACATGATCACATCATAACACCTAATCATACACATAAATAATATAGACCTTCAAGGTTATATGTATTTTCTAACGATACACATTTATACAAAATAGTAAGTTACAAGTTTGCATGGTTAATAGAACCTACAAGATGTAAGAATGCTTAGACATCGAACAATGGTTTACATACACTAAAGACAAATAAAATATAAAGATACACAAAAGGGTTGAGAGGTTGTTGGATTATGCTAAAGTATTTCGCATCACAAAACTTAAACACACTAAAAAGTGAAGTATAAGGGCCCATGGTCCACATCGGTCTATCCAATGTCTAAATGTCATCCAAGATGACATAAAATATCTAACATGTAACATCATGCTTAGTTTTAGGGATCTCAAATTTGCCAACACTTTCTTTCAAGGAAAATTGTGTTCCAAAATATCCCAATATCTACATCTATGAATCTTGAAAGGCTATCAGCCAAGTTCTTATCTCTTGTAGTAAATGGTTCACTCTATCTGCTATAAAAAAGATATACCCAAAACCTCCGCACTTGCCCAAGCAATTCATTCATAATCACCCTTTAGGCCCTCTAAGCCTAAGTTACATCCTTGGACCTCGCCAGAGTATTATACCACAATCATTATAAGACACCCCACCCATATAATCCACCTATGATCATTGGGTATGGTTTTATGAATCCAACAATATTCTCTAACACTATCCTTCCAATTAATTTATGTTAATAAGTCAAATGTTGACTAGCAATTCTTGCTTTAACTTAACATAATCTTGGGGAAAAGATGCACTTATCTAGTGTTCTAGGTGAATATTGCATCATCAACATAGAAATCATAGTTTCTATAACCATAATTTAGGTGTACTTATCACATAGATCGTCATGGACACAAAACACACACACACACACATAGACACACACACACACACACACACACACACACACACACACACACATTTGTGAGTATCATGACATCCTTATAGATGCCAAAACTCAAACCAAAAATTAGATAATCATCACGTAGAAATGAAACATAACTAGAGTCATCATGGACTTCATATGGGATTAATACATAGCCATGATCAAATAACCACATCATATAGTCAAAATACATTTGTACACAATTAGTAGTCTTTAGCATTTTGAATGACAAAACTACAAGCACATTCATAAAACTAGAAGGACCAAATACACATAGAAAACCAAACAAAAATTTAGATGAATACATATATTTTTATCACCTTATTATTATGATGCATAAAACTTATTTTCTTTTAGATTACCATTGTCATAAATCAACCAACCAAAATTGAGTTTCCAATGTCAAACCTAGTCCAAACTTACCTTACAAGTCCATTAATTGGAATAAAGAAATGTTCCCCTGAATTAAACATAGAGTTTAGAAATTCCTTTACTTGTTGCAACCCATCAGGTGTAGTAAAAAATAAGCTAAACTATAACTTATAACTTTTGTCTCAACTTCCAACAATTAGAGTTATATAAACTTGTAATTTATCCACAATAAGTAGTAACAATAGAGTAAAAGAGAGTAGGAAACATCCCTTTGATGTTCCCACCAAATTGTAGAGAGTCTAACAATTCCTTACAAGGCTATTTATGTTTGAGATCTCTATCTTGGCATAAATCTACCAAATGAAATAATATAAACATATAGCTATGAACAAAAAGAGTCACATACACATAAAAATTCAACATACCTTCACAAGGGATTACCATCAAGGTTCCCTAAAAATAAAATTTCTTTCAATAACATTGTTCTAATAGGAGAAACTCAAACCCATGGAGGCATCCTTATTCCACTTGCAACCATGTAAGTTACACTTGCACGTTAATCCCTTAGTTTCAGTATCATTAAACGCTTCCAACAAACTCAACCAAATAATTGATTAACTAAATAATAAATTTTAGTAGTCGTATCTATGTGGATAACAATGGTTATCACCACCATCCATGGTTTTTAGCTTCATAAATGCTCAAGACATTCCTATGATAATAGAAAAATGCAAAATCAACTAATGCACCCATGTAAACTAGCTTCCTTTACCCAATCTATCTCTTCAGATTAGAGTTAAACCCTTGGTCTTCCCAAGGTCATAATGTTCCAATCATGTAGTGATGGGATACCCATACAACCCATTAAAAGATATTGGTAACTATTCCCCTTTACTCTAAGAGTGAAGCCTTTGTCACTTATCTCCCATTGACTTTCCCATATAAGCCAATAGTTGACAAGTGAGGCTTGCTCAAATACAACCAAAATAGGGAAGTTTTAACTATACAAAGGCAAAATTAGAGAGCATTTCATCATTGAAAATCATAATCCCATCAACCAAGTGTCATATGAATAACATCAACTTAACAAAATAATTATCACGCCTAGCAAGTAGATGTACTCATGTTTACACACCTATATGCATCAGTTATATCATTGGATTTTACACCCATAAAATTAGATGTTGGAAATCTATCAAGCTCATTGATGCTTATTCAATCACAATCAACACCCTTACATGTAGTCTAGACCATGTTCACAACCCATCTGAAATCAGGTAAAACATTACAAAATGTAACAAACTTCCCAATTATACTAAAAACAAAAGTAGATTTTTTATTTTTTTTATAAATTTACTTCCAAAAAATAGTGTTTTATTTAAAATCATAGAAACATAATATAATATTACAAGAGATAATGATCAAATTTCAACTTTTATTTTTAGTGCAACATTAATTTTTATAACTTCATGAAAGTATATACATAATGACACAACTACGGATGGTCTTATAATACAACAATGGTTGCTTATGTAAAATAATATTTCATTTACAAATTCAATAAGTAATTAGCCTTATATATAATATAAAGATAACTAACTCTATGGAGCTCAAGTTTCACCACTCATGTATCTATGATAACCTCAAGTGTTGTCTCTAGGAATGTACTATAGTGGGGGAGGGAGAGCATCACCTGAGTGCTTTACCACTCCAGCCATAGACCAACAATCCCTTACATAATCCCCTATCACAGAATGGTACTCCCTACATGGATAGGTAGATAGAATGGTATGGAAATCCATAATGAGACATGTAAGTACCTCTATGTGCTATAAGATTCTACTGCATGATATGTATCATAAATAATTTTACATTTCTACTATTATATCACACAACATGAAAATCATACATATGAATTGATAGTGTTAATCTAACATTACTTTGTCCAAAGTTTTAAATAACATATGATCATATGGATCAGTCAAATTCATAACACATCACTTGATTAGGTTATTTATACCCATCCTTAGTGATGCTAACTAGGCTTGAGAAAATGTCTCGATGCTTACGTAGTATCATCAATGCAGGACCCATAATATACATAACATATAATCAATCCAAATCATAAGCTCACCATCTAGGTAAACTAATATGAGGAACATAATTACATACATGCAATATTTCATATAAATAAGTATGCATTGACAAAATCATGCTAGCCAAATATGACAAAAAAGTCTATATTAACTTAATTATAAAATATATTTTTAGGAGTAATCAAATTTATTCCTACAAAAA
>JARHVA010003931.1:1005000-1017500 GCA_037957365.1 Torreya grandis
ATAGTAGCTATAGTTACTATGTACATTATAAAACTTAATGCATCAGCTACTCTATTCTCTTTACCATTGATGTAATTGATATCAAATTCATAGTCATAAAGGAACTCTAACCAATATCTCTGATGAACATTTAAATTTGGTTGGTTGAAGATATATTTGAGGCCCAAGTTGTCAGTATTAAGCTTAAATGGTTTTTCCAACAAATAATGTCACCAAACATGCAAATCATTAATAATCATTACAAGTTCAATGTCATGAGGATCGTAATTCACCTCATGAGTTTTCAACTTCTTCGATTCAAAATCTACCACTGCTCTGTTCTACATGAGAACTCCACGTAAACCTTATCTTGAAGCATCTATGATCATTGAAAATTATCCACTGGGATTAGGAACTCTCAACATTGGTGTTGAGGTAAGTCTTGTTTTCAACTCCTGAAAAGCTAATTTACATTTGTCAGACTAGTCAAATTTTTGATTTTTACATTGCAATGACTTAATTGGATTAGCTATCTTGAAAAGTTTAGAACAAACTTCCTATAATACCCTACTAACCCCATGAAACTCCTTACCTCATCCACATTTATAGGTGTTGGCCACTCCATAATAGCCCTTATCTTAGATAGATATATAGAAATACTATATATAGAAATAATATTCCCCAGATATTACACTCTTTCTTAAAAGAATGCACATTTAGATAATTTTGCATACAGCTTGTGCTTTCACAACCATTTCAAAACTAGTTCCAGATGTTGTAGATTTTCCTCTTCATTATTAGAATAGTTAAGAATGCCATCCAAAAATACTAAAATAAAGTGATCTAAATAGTCTCTAAATATACTATTCATGAGATTCATTAATGTGATTGGTGTGTTGGTTATCTCGAAAGGTAACCCCGTGAACTCGTAATACCCATAATGAGTCTTGAAAGCTATTTTAAAACTATCCTCAACTGATGATATTCTACTCTAAGATCTATCTTAGAAAATATTTTTGTACCACACATTTGATCAAAAAGATCATCTATACGAGGTAGTGGATACCTATTCTTGATAGTTGCCTTATTTAGATTTTTTTAGTCAATGCAAATTCAAAGAGTAATATCCTTCTTCTTTACAAAAACAAATGGTATACCCCATGATGAAACACTAGTCCTAATCAATCCCTCTCCTAATAGATCTTAGAGTTGTACCTTTAACTTGACCAATTCTATGGTTCTCATCCTATATGGTGCGTTATATTGTGGTTTTGATCTAGGTATGATGTCGATAGAGAAATTAAAATCTCATTCAGGAGGCAAACATGGTAATTCTTTATGGAACACTTCATGGAAATTTATAATAAAATTATAGTCTTTGAGAGATGGTTCCTTAGTTTCCTGCATCTCATCTATCTTGATAATAAATTCTTTGCATCCTTTTTCTTGAGCCCTTCTGAGTTACATTGTATAAATTTTTCTAACCTACAACTCTCTCTTATTAACTTGTAGTTGGATTTGATTCCTAAAATCATCCAAACATTCAACCTTCTTCAATTAATAGACAACCTTGGATTTTTGTTTAGTAAGCCATTTGATTCCTAGAATCATGTCATATGATCCTAGTGGTGCTACATATAAATCCACTATATTTGTAAATTTAGGCAACACAATCACTACTTTGACTAGACACCTGTTAACCATGACTTTAGAGTCATTCCCATATTGTAATGACCATGCGTTTACCATGTATCCATCTTTTCAAGGAATATTGAAAAGAATTCTAAGATCTATATAACATTTAGTATCACTTGTATCTATCAAAATAAAAACTATATATTCAAACAAAATACCTAATAGTTCTATGGGTGGTGCCTAAAATTTAGCTTATTAGTTATTAATAGCTGCATAAATATGTTGCTAAAAAAAATTGTATTGAGGGTTTGAACCTTTGTTCTTTGACTTTTCGTGAGGATGTTCACAAGCATAGTGATTTCATCTACAATTGAAATAACCTCTTGGTGGTCCTCTTCTATCAGTTTGAGAATTTCCATGGAAACCACCATTGGAGCCATTACCTAGTTTCTTGTTACTAGGTCCATTATTAAATTTTGAATTTTGATTTCTAAACTCTCCCTTGGAGTCTCCACTCCTTTGATTCTAGTTCATTTTATTGAAAGTTGGCTTGAAACTGCCAAACTTATTGTTGAAGTTTTCTCTGACATGAGATAGAGACTTCAACCTTTGATCTTGTTTCACTACCTTCTCAAAAACTTGGTCCACAGTATAAGGCCCATGAAGATCTACCTCACCTCATATCTAGGGTTTCAATGTCATAATATATTTATTGATTTTGAACCATTCATTAGCTTGGTAATGTTAACAATTTTGACCCCATAGGTCAAATTACAACACTTATCATTTGAAACATACATAAATATGGATTTTATGTAAGTGTCAGGGATTGGTCTCTGCATTTTTCCCAAAAGGGTCATCTTTAGTAAATCTGAAGGAATTGGGATTTTCAAAAAGTTTGAAGGAATTGTCTAGTGGAATTGTTCAAGGTGAAAGAGATAAAAACTCTATAAGAAAAGGTCTTTGTCAAAAAGTGCAAAGGGAATTTTCATAAAGTCAAAGAGGCATTTACATGAATTCTTTCAGATAAATTTTCTAAAGGAAAAGTGCATAAAGAGAAAAGCTTTAGATAAAATGTCCCAAGGGAAAGTTTCAAGGAAATAAAGAAACAATTCTTTCAGACAAATTACCCAAAAGAAAGAAAAGTCCACGAGTGAAGTCATAAAAATTTTGTTTGAAGAAAAGGCTGAAAGAAAGAAAATCTGTGAGGAGGAATTCACAAAGAGCCATAATAAAAATCCCATAATAATTGGCCAAAATAGAGAAGGTTAAAGGAAATATAAAGTTACCCAGTGCAAATATGAAGGACCAATTAGTTGGGGACAAGTGGCATAAGTGCATTCAATTAGTGGGATTTCAAAGTCCAATCAACAAAAGACAATGAGGACTTCCCCTTTTGACTCTGATGACATAATATACAACTCACATTTAGAACATACAAAGTGACCCAAGCAAGATTAGACTTTAGTAAGGAGCACACTGATTTTTTAATGCAATAATCAAATTATTAAGACTTGTAAAAGACATGCAGCTACCGTCAAGCATCACTCTCTCAATTCCAAAATGGAGACTCAAATTCATGAAGGATCAAAGAGTTTAACGTTGGATGGCTTTTCAAGGAGAACTTAACATAAAATTTCATGCATGCACTCTTGTGTATCTTGGTAATCAGATCCCTTTCAAACACTTCCAACTTAGTTTCATTTGGATTTTTCTCTTTAAAGATTAGTGTAGCATCATGCATGAAGATAATTGAATTACCAAAGATGCATGCACATTTGAAGAATCTAATCTATAATCTAAATAAGGATTATGAAATGGACTCACTACCATTTTCAATGCCAAAAAGCTTTTTATGCAAGGCATAAAACAAGATATTATTTTAAGGATTGGTTATCGTGGCATAGATGGAGTTGGACTTAGGGTGATGTGGGAGTTGATCTCCTCTTCTATTTTCAGCACCAATCTCTTGGCGTTTATATGATTTTTCTATATATGTTGGCTTTTTTACCTATTTTAAAGATATTTTTTGGAAAGACCAAACTTTACCAAAATTCAAATTTTGTAACCTTTTTCATATAAATAGAAAGACTACTTGCAAATTATAGGATTCTAGTATATTGTATTTATGTTAGTGATTTACAAATGTGATAAAATTTCCTTCTGTAACAAGTCCTGATTGTTACCTAGTAATATAGTTCATCAGATTATGCAGATCATGTTCTATGTTTTATGTCTTTCAATTGAGTTCACAGTGGATATAAATGGTTGGTTAGTGGCATGAATCAAGCCTATTCCATCATTTAGCTCATGCTTTGATCATTAGATAAAAACCTTTTCATGAAATACTAATGCATAAGAGTTAATTTGAGTTTAAGGTTCCATCTTTTTCTTGTCTAATTAGTTTTTCTAGAATCTCAACTTAAGTGGATAAGCTAAAAAATATCTGCATCACCATCGTTAAATAGTATTTACTTTCAATTTTAATTCTTACCTTTTTTTCAGCAATTTGTAGTGTAGATTAGAGATTCTAATTTATACACCAAAGGGAGATAGACCATAGAATCTAGAGATGCAATTCAATTATTAGACCACCTGTAACCTATGATTATTTTGATGTTTTATTAGTTTTTGAATGGTTGAAACTATGTTCATGAGGGTGTGAGTCTGATTGAAAAAAAAATGTCATGTTCGGTGGAACAACGAAGAAATTCTTTCCATATCTGATGAAGTTTTGTAGCATTATAAGATATTCATCATCACCAACATCTAATTTGTAGAGCTCATAGAATCATTCATGCAATTATTTCATGTCAAATATTACCACAAGGTCAGTAAGTAAAGGTATTCATTTTGAATTTATATAATATAAGAGATCAAGTTTTAGGGAGCCAAATCCACATCCTCAAAATAAATATTTCTCTCTTACTTATCCTATTGTTCGAAGCAATACAATCCCCACTATCCAAATGACTATCAAAAACCAAGTGTTTGTTCAATTCAATAGAGGTGTCCAACTACATAGAGAAAAATTTAATGACATTCATGTGTCTTCTCTAAAAATTATCCCATTCTTGTCAAGAGAAAATCAAACAAACCCTATTCAGCACATTCAGGATGTAGCTAATCTCTATTTAGTCCACAACGTTATTCAGGATAATGTTTTTAATAGATTGCTTGATGCTTAATTTAAAGAAAAAGAATTTTATTGGTATAAAAGCCACCCATTAAACTCTATTTATACCTGGGATGAATTTGGTGCATCCTTAGTCAAGAAATTTGAAGACAAATCTGATCACCTCTCTTTCATTGAACAATTAACTACCATAATAAGAGATCCTCATGAGCCCATGTTTAATTTCAATCTTATATTCCAAAAGACATGGAATTAGATATCTGTGTTGCTTATGCCATCTCCTAAATATGAATTTTCATATTAATTAAAATCCCTTAACTCTGACAATAGTGTGATGATACAGTTAATGGGTGGTACTACTTTGGTAGATGTTTATGAGGTTGCAATAAGGGCATATAATAGTTTGATACAAGATGGTAAGATTTATCTAATACCTTCAATTCCTATATTTACCAAAATAAAGTCCATAGCATCCCCTCAAATGCCTTACATCCCATCCTTAGCTCTTATTGCATCACCTCAAGCTCAAATTACAGCCCATACTAGTCAAGCTAATGAGATAGGAGAGTTGAAGAGATTATTACAATCATTAGGGAATGAAATAGTGAAAATCAAGAGGAAAAAATATAATTCTAATAGGACCTATCAAAAAAATTACTTATCATCCCTTTAAATATCAAAGGCCTCCTTATCGATGTTTCAGAGAGAATAGACCACCTTATCAAATACAAGGAACCATGAATCCAGCTAAGCCATATGCTACCCTATATACTAATGCTCCTTCCAATTCAAAGGAAATTATTCCCACCCCACCTCAAAACAACTTGATTCAAGATTTAGGTTGCCAGTCCTCAAATCTCAATGGTGCTCAAAACCAAGCCTTGGTATCACAAAATATCACTATGACACAAATGACACAAGAAGAATTTTATTGTCAAGGAGGTCAGTACCAAGATACATGTATGGCATCTTAAGGAGATACTAAATAGGTTGAAGGGTAGGTTGATTCCATTAATGTAAATTGGCAAGTGGTTGATCATGTTGCTTTTACTTAGGATGTTGAAACTAACAATATGAGTGGTCAAGATGTAGCTATAACTAGAGCTACAAGAAGATCCATTGATGAACTATAGTAAGTGACAAATGTTTAAATTAATCATAATATTGTTTCTAAGAGTATAAGAGAACAAATTTCTACCCCTACAACATATAAAAATTAGAATATAGAGGTTAGTAAAATTCATCAAATACCCTTAGTTCGTGAGCAGCCAGTTCTTCAAAAAGTGGAACCTAAGGTTAGTGGATCTCAATTCAGCATAGTCGATCATATGAATAAGTATAATATTAGCATTATCATGTGGGATTATCTTACCATTCTAAGACAAAAAAATATGCTCATCTAAGAGATTTTAGATCTCAAATTACCCCCAAAAATTGTTGATAAAGGAGTTGTCTAAACTAATTTATATCATCCAACTAGGAAATAAGTATATTAAGTAAATAATATAGAAAAGGTGGAAATAACTAAGAAAAAAAATCTTCCTTTCTACCTTTATTTGGTATTAGGTGATACTTTGGTTCATAATTGTATGGTGGATAGTGGATCTAGTAATACAATCATGCCTAAACAGATTGCAGACAAGTTCAAATTTGTTTATGATCCAAACACTAAGGGGGTAGTGAAACTAGATGGGTCACCAAAAAAGATGGGAGGCATAAAAAACTATTTGCAATTTACATTACATGCTTGTACCAATGTTACTATTTAGTAGGATTTTGTTGTAGTAAAGTTGCATGGTTACTTTGTTATGTGCCTTTCAAGGGACATCATCTCTAAGATTAAGGGATATTTTTTATTTTAATTAGACTTATTTGTTTTTCATAACTAGGTATGGTATGAATGTAACTATTCATTCTGAACCTATTGTGCGTTTCCATTTGGATCTATATATGCCAAGTGTTGTAAACACTAATTGTATCATCTTGAATGATGTGATAGAAACTAGTGAAGTAGAAAATAGATCACCTTTGGATGGAGTTATAGATTGGTTTGTGGATGAGTGTGATTTTAATTTGCATGAGCATGATGCTTATAACATTAATGAAGAAGGACACGGTATGTCTTGCCTTCATAAGATTGATATACTAATTCTAGCCATGGTTAAAGATGATGAATCTAGTGAAGGTTTATGGAAATTTTACTTTGATGGATCAAAGAATAAACATGGTACCTAGGCTATAATGATGTTGGTTTCTCTAAAAAATCAAAATTATTTCTCTTGTATTAATTTTGAGTTTTGTTTTTCAAATAATGTTGCAGAGCACGAGGCACTGGTTCATGGTTTATAATGGGTTAGGAGGATGAAAGTCAATTCCTTGCAAGTGTTTGGTGATAATGATATTTTAGTCCACCAAGTATGAGGTTTTAATGTATGTAATTTTTTTTACTTAAATATTCCAAGCATAGAATATGGGACTTGAAGATTTTCAATCTTTTGACATTCAGGCAATTCCAAGAGGCAAAAATAAACACACAGATAGGTTGGCTGCCATTAGTTCACAATTTAGTATCCCATATGATATAAAAAATGAAAAAATTCAGTCACATATAAAGGTGGTTGTATGGCCTTTCATTCCATATAATCTTGAGAATTGGAAAATGTTTGAAGATGACAATCAAATTGTGAGATTCTTGTAAGAGGAGGTTAAGTTTTCTTCAAGAAACTAATAAAAACACCTACAAAAGTATGGTGATCATATTGTGCAACTGAAAAATAATAATTTACCCAAGCGATTGGTCACACTTGAGAACATTTTTAGTGGTGATGATGAGTTAAGGAAGGAAAAGTCATCATTGTCAACAAAAGAAGAACACTATGCCAATGTGGAGATTGCAACTAGCAAGATTTTGAAGTTAGGTAAGGTATGCACTCTTTCACAAAAATAATCTTTCATTGTGTTATGCATAAGTTTTGATGATTTATTTACATGGAAATATATTTATCTCAATGGATTTGATCCAAGTTTAGTTCAACAAAATATTGAGTTAGAGGCTGAAACTAAACCAGTATGACAAAGACAAAGGCCCATTAATCCTAAGATTGAGACTTTGATGAAATATAATATTCACAAGCTTATAGAGTCAGATATTATATTTCCAATAAATCACTCAAATTTGGTGTCAAATCTTGTTCCGGTATGGAAGAAGAACAACAAGATTAGATTGTGTGTTGACTTCAATGATTTGAATAGGGCTTCACTTAAATATCACTATCTATTTCCATCAATGAAACAAATTTTACAAATTTTTGTAGGTTTAGAGAGGTTTTATTTGTTAGATGGATATAGTGACTACAATTATATTTTGGTCAAATAAGAGGACCTATTTAAGATAGCCTTCACAACCAAGTGGGGGACATTTGCATACAGAAAGATGCAATTCATTTCATCTGATGATGGAGCAACCTTTAAAAAACCCATGGATATGGCATTGCAAGCCCTTCTTAACATGTTTTTACTTATTTATTTGGATGACATAATAATATTTTCAAATAGTGCAGAAGATCACATGGTTCATCTCAAGCAAGTATTCGAAAGGTGTATGAAATTTGTGGTATCTTTAAACCCCCAAAGCTATGTCTTCTTAGTTCACGAAGATAAGATTCTTAGACATATTGTTTCAAATCATGGTTTAAACATAGATTAAAAAAGGGTAGAATCCATTGTTGACTTTCATTTTCTAAGAACAAAAAGGCTATGCAAAGCTTCCTTGGGAAAATCAACTTCGTAAGGAGATATATTTCAGATTTTTCCATTTTAGCTAAGCCACTTACAACCATGTTAAAGAATAATTAGAGCTTCATCTGGTCCAACGAAGGAATTAAATTTTTTGAAGATATTAATAAGGCCATAGCTAGTGATCCTACACTTATAAATCTAGATTTCACAAAATATTTCATCTTGTACACTTAAGCTAACAAAAGACATGGTGGAGGATATTTTTCCACAAGAAATATAGCCCTTAAGGTCATGAGATGTGGGTACTATTGGCCTAGCTTATTTAGTGATTGTCATGTATGGGTAAAGAAGTATAAATAGTGTGCTACATTTTTCGGAAAAGTGAAACTTACTACTTTACCTCTTCAACCAATTGCAGTGGATCGACATTTTATCCAATGGGGATTAGACTCTATTGGTCTCATAAATCCTCCTTCAAGTTTAGGACATAAATATATTCTAACTGATAGAGATTATTTCACACATTGGATAGAAGTAGTGGCATTAAAAGAAGCAAATAAAACCAATGTTCTAGATTTATATGAATGTTTGATTACTAGATTTGGAGTTCCTTAAACCATTATTTCTAATAATGCAATGGATTTTGTGAGAACTAGGATCAGCGAATGATTTTTTCAACAAGGAATTTATCTTAGCACTTCATCAAATTATTATGCACATAGAATGGCCTTGTTTAATCTATGAATAAGAACCTATTGAAGATCATAAGAAGGACTATTAAAGATAATCATAGGTCATGACATCTCAATTTGAAATTGGCTTTTTGGGATGATAAGATCACATACGAAAGGACAATAGCCAACTTTCCTTATAATTTGGTATATGGTAAGGAAGTGAGGATGCCCATTTTTCTTATATTTTTTGCTTTAAAACTAATGCATCATCTTGAATTATTGGAGAATGAGACTATGGAGATCAAGTATGCTGAGATTATGGAGTTGGAAGAAATAATAAATCAATTCATGCTAGCCATGGAAATGCATCAAGCATAAGTAAAGAGAGCATTTGATAAAAGAACTTCTTCACGAATTTAAAAATAAGGAGATATGGTACTCAAGTGGGATGAAGATAGGGATAAAATAGGAAGGCACATGAAGTTTGAATCCCTTTGGAGTGGTCCATACACAATCTCCAACTATAAATCCCACAATGCCTTCTAAATTGTAAAGATGGATGGCCAGGATCTTCTAATCCTAGTCAATGGGATACATCTGAAACATTGTTACTAAAGAGATTGGCTCCTTTTACATAGTTAGTTAGTTTGTTTTTCTCCAAGTGTTATTCAAGCACATTGGTTTAGTTCTATTTTGTCCTAAATAAGTACTTTATTTGCACATTTGTTTTTTTTAGTTAGTTTTCCTATTTTATGTGTTTCCCTTCTTATTATGGAGGATGAAGTTATCTTTTCTAATTCAAAAGAGAATTTGTAGTGATAGACCAGATTTGCCACTATTTTATGTGTTCAAATAACATGCATATTGTCTGAGTTCTCAATCATAATAGGAATGCTTCCTAGTTAAGTCACTAAAATGTTTACAATTTTTACCCCATGGATCAAATTGCAACCCTTATCATTCAAAAGTTACCTAACCATGCCTTTTGTCTATGTGTCAAGAATTGGTCTTTGCAATTTTCCTGAAAGGGTCATCTTCAACAAATCCAAAGGAATTGGTATTTTCTAAAAGTAAAAAGGAATTCCCTATTGTAGAAAAAACCCCAAAAACTTAATTTCCTTCAAACATTTTTATCTGAAGGAATTGTTCAAGGAAAAAGAGACAAAAAATCTGAAAGAAAACATCCTTGCCAAAAATCAAGAAGGGCAGTTTTAGAAAGATGAAGAGGCATTTACATGAATTCCTTTGGATAAATTATCTAAATAAAAAGTGCATAAATAGAAAATCTTTGAACAAATTATTGAAAGGTAAAGTCTAAAGGAAATAAATAAATAAAAAATTCGATCAAAATTCTTGAAAGCAAGAAAAGTCTAAAAGTGAAGCCACAAACATTTTGTCCAAAGAAAAGGCCAAAAGAAAGAAAAGCCAAGAGGAGGAATTTAAAAAGAGCCCAAAAAAAAATCTCACAGTAATTGGCCAAAAAAGATAAGGGTAAAGGAAATATAAAGCTTCCCAGTGCAAATCTAAGAGACTAATTAGTCAGGGACAAGTGGCATAATCACATTCAAATATTTTGATTTTAATAGCCAATTAGTATAAGACAATGAGGACATACCCTTTTGGCATTGATGATGTGATTTTAATCACATGCAAAGTGGCCTAACCAAGATTATACTATAGTAATGAGCACACTAAGTTTTTAATGCAATAATCAAATTATTCAGACTTAGAAAAGACATGTAACTGCCTTCAAGCACGACTCTCTATGTTATAAAAGGGAGACACTAATGCATGAAGGGCTCAAAGAGTTTAACATTAGATGGCTACTCAAGGAGAGCTTAACATATAATTTCATGCATGCACTCTTGTCTATCTTATTAATCAAAGACTTTTCAAACACTTCCAACTTAGCTTCAAGTGGAGTTTTCTCTTTGAACATTAGCATAGCATCATGCATAAAGAGAATTAAATTACCAAAGATCCGTGCCCATTTGAATAATTTAATCTTTATTCTAAATAAGGATTATAAAATGGGATCATCATCATTTTCAATGCCAAAGAGATTTTCATGCAAGACACAAGACAAAATATATTATTTGAAGGCTTGGTTATCTTGGCATAGTTGGAGTTGGGCCTGAGATGATGTGGGAGTTGATCTCCTCTTCTATTTTAAGTGTCAATCTCTTGGATTTTGTATTCTTTTTCTATATAAGTTGTATTTTGTAATCATTTTAAGGATCTCTCTTTTGGTAAGACCAGATTCTACAAAATTTGAGTTTTGCAACCTTTTTCAAATAAAATAAGGACTAATTTTAGATTCTAGGATGCTAGTATAGTGTATTTATGTTAGTGATTTGCATATGTGATAAAATTTCCTTCCTTTTCAAGTCTTCATTATTACCTAACAATATAGTTGATCAGAATATGTAAGTCATGTTCTATGTTTGATGGTTTTTTTAGAAGAGTTCGTAGTGAATATAAGTGGTTGGTTAGTGTCCTGAGTTAGCCATGTTTCATCATTTCCCTCGAGCTTTGATCAATACATAAAAACCTTTTCATGAAATAGTGATACATAAGAGTCAATCAGAGTTAAAATTTTAGTATTTTTCTTGTTTAATCAGTGTTTTTAGAAACTCAAATTGAGTGGATGAAACAAAATATAGGTGTATCACCATCATTAGATATGATTTATTTTTAATTATCTTTCTTACCTTTGTCTGATAGTTTTTAGTGTAGATTATAGATCTTAATTGATACACCAAAGGGAACTACCCTTTAGAATCTAGATATTCAGTCTACTTATTAGGCCACCCATACCCTTTTATTGTTTCCATGTTTCAGTAGATTATGAAGGCCTGAAACTACCTTCACAAGGGTGTGAGTCTAGTTGACATCAGGTATTGAGGAACACATTTTATAAGTTTGGTAAATTTATCTCAATACTCACTTACCATCAACTCCCCTTTCTTTAGATTATAAAAATCTATAAGATTCTCATCAAAATAATGTTGTGGAAACCATCATTACCTAAACAACATTACAAACTACCCCAAGTTGTGGTGTTTGAGTTAAGGTTCATCTCCATTTTCTTGTTATCCCACCAAGTAGTTGCTTCACTAGCTAACTAGTACGCTCCCCAGAGTACCTTAGAGACCTCAAGGAAGTTTCTTATCTTAGAGTAATTATTTATCTTATTCATCCATGATTTGACTCCATCACTTAAAATAATTCCATTAAACTTTAGTGGACTCACCTTCTTCATATCCCTAGACAGCTCTACAAGTACCTGAGCTCTCACATCTTGTTGACTTTCTTATTCAATAGGGTGCTCAATAGGT
>JARHVA010003931.1:1022500-1057500 GCA_037957365.1 Torreya grandis
GATTAACAAGTATACATCTACAATGCACAGAATAATCAAACACAACTATAACATAATGTATATAAATAATTAATATCATTGTTCTTAAGAACATTTATCATAGTACTCAAATCAAATAAATAAAGAATCAGTTATAAACCATTTCAAAACCATGGATTTAAAGGTAAAATCATAAGGTGAAATCTAGATGTAACATGAAACCTTTTTGACATTACTAAACACATATTTTTATGTTCCCAACCATGCTTTGAATTGCTTCATATGTTGTTACATCTCTAAGGAGGGTTTCTACCTACTTTTTAAGCCATTAAGTCTCAGATTTGACCAACACAAACACTTTCTGATCTGACTCTATCATTGATTTGAGAATCACAGGATGACCTAATCAGGCATATAGCCATTTACACACCTCACTTGAAGTATCCACTGGAAAGAAAATAAAGATCAAATACAACTTAAATTAGTTTCAAAATAAATTTAAATTTATCTTAACTTATAATAGTTGAAATAAATTTAACATTATCTTCCAAAATATTCAAATCACAAGCTCTAAAACTAGATGAAACAACCCCAATAAATATTTTGGGAATTATTAATAGGGTACATAATGAAATCTATGTAGAACCCACTAAAGAACTCTAACATGCAAGATGCATTGTCGCAGTCTTACATTAGATAAGTAGATAACCCATAAATGGATTTGGTCAAATAGATACTTATATTAGGATGACCATCGGTAGATGATTCTAATGGGAGAAGGGGTTACATAAAGTATGAAACATAATTTAAGGTGTATTAATATGTGGGCCCATACTAATAACCTTTAAACCTTTAGAAGGCACTCGGTTTTCCTCATCTAACCTTCTAGAGATCCTCAAACAAAAACAAGTATATAATAACCCTATTCAATTATGATTGGCAAATCACTAGGCAAAAAGATTCACGCAGGCCCACGAGTATCCTTAATAAGGATGATGACACAAGTTAAGATCCAACATAATGATGATTTATCCCACTATCTCTTATTAATTATACTCTTGATAAGAAAAAGTTAGGATAACATGTATGATGATTCCAATAGAGGGTAGACCAAGGTACCATTAGCCAAGGTTTGGCGTATGCCAACCTTAAAATATTTAAGGGTATAAGATGAGCCAGCTTCAACCTACTACCAAGGTGACCCAACATAAAACTTACGAAGACAGGACCTTATGTTCTCATAACTAAGGACCTGTTTAGGTTTCTATCCAATCGATCAAAAAACCATGATCTAAAACTTAAGGGTCATTACCCTCATGCTCCAATTCTTAATGAATGTCATCATTCTACATATGGCCAACCAAAAGGAAAATATTTATCATGGCATAAAATAACTATAGTCCTAAATGCCAACATGGACATTAGACATCCACCCAGCCATGGTATCTATGCATAAAAAGGTCATGACATCCTAAACAGACCTATTAAGCAAGTGTGAACATTTACATGGGAATTATTACCCGGTATAAGATGAACACCAACTAGTAAAGTCAACACATATCAATTGTGTTATCTTGTTATAACTATATTAATAGATATCCAACCATAGGGTCTTATCACTAGAATTTATTCTAAATCAATAACTTGAGAAAAAATAATGATTTAACCAAAAGAGAAATGATTCATTTGAATGATAATTTAGCCAGTAGGCTAGTTATAATGTCATAAATCTACAACAATTTGGATATATAAATTAATAACCAGTCACCATAAAGACATTGCTTACTCATGACCAACTAGGCATACCACGATCAATGTACCAGACTAGAATACATTGAACAAGGAAAATCAACCAATAATTCTAGATAACATCCATTTGATAAGGTCGATTTCATTAAATCTCAAGCTAAGAATAACCCATATGATTAACTTTCTAGTTAACTATGGCTTCATGATTACACTACCAATGAAAATTATTTGAATCATTCGATAATTGCAATGGTAGTATCATGAGATAATGGGTATCCATTAATTAAGATTCATAGGTTAATTAGGAGGTAATAACGACTAAAATAACATTATGAATCAATTTCCACCAGGTCGTAATATACTGCATTTACAATTATGGTTTTCGATACTTTAAGCATGATGTGGGCTTATTATTGATGTGAATGCATACATATATGAAAGAATATACACACTTAATTACTTAAGAAATAAGTGTCCCTAAGATTAGATTGCTATTTTTTTATATGATCAGAAAGCTTTAGGCATCCCTTAGTTAATCAATAGGAAGTGAATAGCATAACCATTTCATGTACATAAACAAATAACTAAAGTCAAACAAGTAACCTTAACATATGTATAACTATTATAGACATAATAATTGTAGCCTTAAAAGCCAAACATCTGGGTAAATCTTTCCAACACCAAGGAATTCCACCAACCTATATTAGTCATGCTTAAGGACGAGGTGCCCCAACACATAGTTGCAATATCATATAATCAATCATTAAATAAGGATTATTGCTCATAGTACAAATAAAAATCGTAGAATACAAAATTTGATAGCTTTTAAATAAGATTAAAATTACAATCCCAAAGGCATAAACACAAGAAACTTATTGTATTTTCATGCATGTACAAATGTTGAAAATAGGCATTAAATAAAATATATGCTAACTACAATGATATAGCATTACATCAAGCTCAACCAACAACTATATCACCGCAAAATCCTTCACTGGTTAGCAATGAGGTACGTGACCTTCAATAGGTAACAATTAAATTATAAAACCTAAATAACAAGAGATGATCCTTTGGATAAAACACCTACATTGAAAGCGGGTAAATGAGGTGTTAGCATTAATATGAAAATGTAAATATCCTTCCCAATGAGCAATCTGAAAAATAAATTATACTCTAAGATATAAGCCCAAGAAGAGGGGAAAACAATAATTACCCTAATTATTCATTGATAAATCATGGGTAGCCCATAAAGCTACTACTGTACTATTTTTATTTTTAACGAATAGTCATCAAAGTATGAGCATATAACACTTCCAAATCTAAAAAAATAATGGAAATGAAAGTAGATTTTATAATAGAAGAACAACCATCCATAGAGTAGGCATATGAATGGCTACATCAGCCAAGAAATTACCATTATCATCTCAATCATAACTAGACTCATAATTTCAACATTTCATTTATTTCCTTATACACGTGCAACCACACAATGTATATAATAAAAACATTATAAGTACATGGAAACTTATTTCCTCTTCCCTAATATAGAATCTTAAGTATTTTATCCCACTAATAAAGGAAATATAATGTCAAATGTAACCCATGTGAGTAAGACAAATATCAATGTTACCACTTATTATTTCAAGAAAAATCTCTCACAACCATCCTTTCTAAAAACAAAATTAGAATATAAGCAATACTACCAAGAATTAAACAAAAATAATTTCAACATATCTACATAACATGAGTTATGTCATACCATACCTAAGAAAAATTAAATGGATATGAATAACTTCTCCAATTTTCCATCTTACCTACCCATCCATATAAATCATAATAATATTAAAATTAACAATAACCCATACAAATAAACAAGCAACATTTACTAAGACTGCATAAGAATGTTATAGGTAAATCAACTTGTATGTTAATTTTTAGTTTTATCTTCCCTCATTGGCATTTACAACCATAATATTTTCATACAAGGAATAACACAACTCAGACACGAAATTCATGAATAACATTATTTTAATAAGGGCAGTCTATGCCATTAGGGTGCAAGATTACATGTGAAGTCCTATGAGAAGTCTCGATCATTATGAAGGTTTCAACAAAGGTTTTCAATGGAATGCAAGGCAACCAAATGTGAATACCTTCCAAATTTTATGATCAAGGAGAATATCCAACATGGGAATGTCTAGCAATAACTTTCAAACTGGCCATAATAGTTTTCCTTCTAAGTGGTAATATGAGAAGTTTTCCTTATCATCAACATATAATGAAAATCCATATAGATTTTTTTAAATCAACATTAAACATTAAATATGTTGTAAATAAATTTCCTCAAATATATTAACCCATAAATCATTTCATCTATAACCATATCCTCATTTTAGCATATTAAATTCTATGTAACCAACCACATACTCATTTTAACATATACAATTTATGTAACTAACCAAATACTAATTTTAGCATATAAAATTTAAGCAACCTACCACATACTCATTTTAGTATATAAAATTTAATCAACCAACTGAATAATCATTTTAGAATTTAAATCACATGCTTAAAAACCTTCTTGCACCTGATTGTAGCATAAATCTATGTGGGTATGGCCAAACATACCAACATGGGTGTATGGCCCAATAGGCTTTTCAAAAAGGGGCTTTATAAAACCAGAATAAAATCTATTTACCATAATACAAGAAGGGGATTCACATGCCTGAAGATTTCAAATGCACCATTTGTATTTAAATCTGGACTCTGCTTATGGGGCTGTCCTAGTAGTAAAAATGCCTCAGCAAAACCTTGTGCCCATCTCTACCTCCTTCCATTCCATTATGCTCTATATTCTCCTCAAAGCTATCCTTCTTTCTCTTTTTTCTCCTCGCCAACATTACAAACCCAACATAAAGCTCTACAAATCCATTAATCATTTTGTCTTGCTCTCTAATTCCCCCATGGCAATGACTAAGATTACATTACAAACCCTATGCCATTCTCCACTAAGGGGGTCAATGATTTACCCATGTAATTTATATTTCCCAGCCATGTCTGTGGCCAAGGAAAGAAAAATAAGGAAACAAAATAAAGTTTCACAAATTGTCGATTTACATTAAAGAGGAAGCATGGCTTGCTTCACACATTTCTATTTCTTTCCCAACTCGAGTAAACAGTTAACCCCACATAGGTCATAATTAGGGGAATAAAATTTTTAATTATTTTATTCAAAACTCTTCCACATAGATATAAAACAATACTCTAAGCCAAATCACCACAATAATAAAATGATATGAAACATAAATTTACTAATTCATTCCAAAACATGTGTATATGGGCATCCACGCTAAGCACAGATAGGGAGGATAAAGATACAAAGTTTTATTTAATTTTTTTTAAAATTACTTACTTACATAGGCATTATAAGAACCCTTCCTCAAGCCAATCACCAACAACAAAATAATCCATTGAAGATTTTTAACACCGCCATATCAAATAATAACAAATAAGTTCACCAACTAAAATTCTTCAATTAGATTACAAATGTGTGTGTGTGTGTGTGTGTGTGTGTGTGTGTGTGTGTGTGTGTGTGTGTGTGTGTGTGTGTGTGTGTGTGTGTGTGTGTGTGTGTGTGTGTGTGTGTGTGTGTGTGTGAGTGTAAGTCAATCACTAGATTTGAATTAAAAGGATTGGTCTCATCCAGACCCTCATGTATAAAATTAAACCATTGTACCTCATCCAAATAGTTTTACAATGGTGCTAATGGGTGATGATGTGGCATTCTTCTTCACCCACACATATTTATAGTTTTCACCCTAGTCGCAATGTGTCGCTGTACAGTTGAGGTTCTATGCAACTAAAAGGCACCATTGTATCTATTGAGGGGGGGTCACACTTGTGATGGTGTGTCTACTCTTAATAATTTTGTATTTCTAATATTCAAATCATTTTTTATGAACATATAAATCCACATCCCTTTATTAGGACTTAATAGGACACATTATGATTAGATTTCCACTCAAAAGTAATTTGTCCTTGTAGTGATATCAATATTGATATATATGCTAGAAATGTCCAACAATCATCAAAGATATCCATGGTGGACATCTCTTTTGATATGCTTTGGTCTTATTGAACCCTAACATTTAATATTTTGATCAAGAATTGTATATTTTAATATGATATAGTATTTTTTTATAATTCTTTTGATTAAAAAATTAATTATTTTATGTAGCCTAATGACTTGGTTCATTGTCATTGCCTACATCAATCCATGATCTAGTCTTAAGCGATAAAGGTGAAATCGATCTAAAAAGCCTTGAAAAATAAAGGTAAATGACTTTGGGACAAACTTAAATGATGCATAATAGATTAAATGGGATTAGGAATAATGCAAGGTCCAGCTCACCTGGATGATGCTAAGTGACATCATCTTGTGAGCCTAGGGGTGGGGAAACACACTTGGGGACACAAGGCGAAAAATACATTAAGCTTCCAAATGCCATGATTAGAGTGCCCAAGAGTGGTACTATTCAACTACATTTCCATTCCATTAATACCAAAAAAAAAAACACTCCTAGTGTAATTTACACCCTTGGGGCTAGTTTATCTACTTTCATACTAAAATAAAATGAGAACCATATTAATAAGAGCCTTGTATTGGATAGTGCCTATCTTTGTATTGAAATTTGTTTATGGGTAAATTTTTATTTTTAATTTGAACTTAATGTATTAAATTATTATCAAATAAATATGTGGTAACTACTTTGTGTTAGTCAGAGCATTTTCCCACTTTTGATAGTATTTATTCTTAATATTTATTCAAAATTATTGTAAAACATACTACAAATAAAATTAGATAAAATCTCGTAGATATTTAATACAATATATTTTACGTAAATAAAATGTCAAATTTAAAAAAATATATATTATCTTATAATTTTAAGGAATTTCTAAAACTATATTATCGTTAAGTGAGGGAAATTATGTTAAAAATAATAGAGTATAGACCGTTAAATAGTACATTTATTATGTAGCTATCCTGATATGATGGAAGTTTACTATCCACTATCTCGATGAGAAAGTAGCATGTGATTGCATGTTTATTTTATCCTTGGTTTATAAATCCTCGTACGTATGTATGCATTAGTTTAAACACAAAATTTGGCCTTCCCAACTAAAATATAAAGCTCTTAGTATTCTTTATTACTATAAACTGCCGATGGAAACGAGATTTGATAACTTTGTCTAAATAGAAATCTAAATTTTAGATAATAGATTATTTCTTATTTAAAGCCATTATTTATTATTATTATTTTTATTTGTCGTTTTGATTATTGTCAGATCTGGTTGTATTAACATTGGAAAAAAGGGTGCGAAGCTTTAAAAACAAACAAATGTTATTATATTTGTCATTTTTAAAATGAGGTTTTATTAATATATTGATATTAATAGTAGTTAATTTGTTATGTTTAGATACTTTTGTTTTATAAAATTATAAATATTATTATAAATGAAAATTAAATGTCGTTACACTTATCATTTTATATTATTGTATTTATCATATTGATATAAATAGAATATTATACAATAATATATAAAATAATATTCTCTATTTTTTTCTAAACATTAAAATTATTAAAATAATATTTCTTATCAAAAGTTTTTATTAACTAAAACACAACAATTATTTGATTAAATGATTTTTATAATACCATGTCTAGGAAAAAAACCTAAAATATTAATAATTATTATAAAACTTTTATAACTTTCAATTCATTGCATATAAAAGATTATACAAAATAATTTATTTTCAAGAAATTGTTCAACTATCGTAGAAAAGATAAAAGTTCCCCGTTTGACTTCCTCAATACCTTCAAAATGTCATTGAGAATGGTTGAGATAAAAATGTCAGTTGAATAATTTTGGTGTTGCATGTTACTTGGAAGGAATAGTATTCCTCCTATTATAAGAATTCGCATACTTGAATTGGACTCAACGTATTTCATCTAAGATAGATTAGCAGGATTGGAAACACCCGAACTCACACTATAAGAAATAAGATCCATCGTCATATTTATGCATTGAAAGGGATATTGGACTAAATTGGGTATCTACAAGAACAAACCTCTTCCAATTAGCCAGACTCGCACAACCCTTTCCATATAGTTGGAGAAGTTTAGGAGACATTCTTGGTAGAATTTTTTATTCTACCAAATCCGTAGATAAGCATGGTAGTAATTAAGGCCTTATCTACTTGATAAATAATAAGATGGATACATGTCCTTTTATTACATAAATTATTTCTTATCATTTCTGATATTTTTAGTAATCTTTTTAAGAACACTAATAATTTTTTTTTATAATATTATTGTTTTGATTTTTTGGATATAGCTTTGAAAAGTTTTTGTTGGGTTTAATTTATATCGCTTTAATATACAATATAAATTATTTATCATTAAAAAATTCTTTCCATCTAAAAAAATGACACCTATAAATCACGAGTATGTAGCATTTTTTCTTAAATTTATAAATTGGGATAGTTTACAATGACATAATTGATTCTATAAGTAGCGTATAAATTTAATTTTTATTCCAACATAACTTTAAAAGATTCTTATTCCCTAATATCTCCACCACTGAAAATTTATTTCCATCTACTAAAAATGACACTTATATATCATGTGTAAAATAAATTTCTTTCCATCTAACAAAAATGAGACTTATAAATCATAAACATGCAAACAGATTTGTTAATTTTAAAAATTGATATGGTTTATAGTGACTTAATTGATTCCATATAAATAGATTATAAAATTAATGTGTGAACTTGAAAGTACATATTAAAAAATATTTTAAATGGAATTTAATTATTTTCCCTTTCCCCTCCCTAAAACAAATAATAATCTTAAACTGCTCCAAGTAAAATATTTTTGTAACCTCTTTTATTTATTGTAAACGATATTCCTTTACTACAGATATTTCTAATTTTATAGAGGTCTTGGGACTTTCCTTATTCTGAGAATTTTATTTTGTAGCTTTATATAGATTTTCTTCCTTGTGATGGTAGCACAATTATCTAAAGTTTTCATGATTGTTATTTTACTTAAGAAATGGTCAATATATTTTGGTATTTTTGTTTTTATGAGAAGTTTATTATATAGCTTCATAGAGATTTTTATCCTTGAGATGGGTCACAATTATGTGAAGTTTTAAAATTTAAGAGTTTTTTTCTTGAAATGACCAATATATTTTTATAAAATAATTTCTTTAATTTATTTGATAAAGCTATTGATTTTTTCTATTTTATGACACTATAAGTAATAAAAAGAGTCCCAAAAAATAATAATAATAATAATAAAATTATTTTAATAAATTTAATAAATTTTGATTACTTTAAATACTTAAATGGAGTTAATCCAAAATATATGAAATTTAGATATGGTTGTGATAAAAAAGGTATCTTTCTTAGATAATACTCCAAAGTATTAGTAGAATTCAAAATATTTGGTTAGTCTCCATGATTAAATACACAAAACTATTAAAAAAGAACACGAGATAATCGTCTTAAGAGACATACTATGATCCATCCAAACAAAATGTTAATTATGTGCATGATAAATTCATTATTGTTTAATAAACATATTCAAATTTAAAATAGGTTTGAGAGAATCACATACTTGAGTAAATATTCAAGATAGGTTTACATCAAATCAAACGTTCATACCTTGGAAATATGTACAAAGCTTCGATAAATTTATTTATCTGGGGATGGATTTATTTTATACAAGCAAAACATTGATAACCTTTAAGGACTTTATATGCCTTTCTATATGATCCGAAAGTGCTTATATAACTAACTAGTTAGCTAGTTAATTAATTAGCAAGTTAGTTATTAAGAACTATCTAGTTAACTAACTACATAATCATTCCTAAGTAAATAACAAAATAATTAAATAATTGATTAATTAAAAATATAAATAACTAGCTACCTAATTAATTAGTTAGCTACTTAATTAGTTAGCTGGATAACTAAATAGTTAACTAGTTACGTAGTTAACTAAGTGTTCTGTAATCAATACATATTATCTATGAAAAATATCTATTAGGTATTATAATAATAGGAGGACTACATGAAAAATTGATTGGATAGATTGCTCCTTGATTAATCAAAATTTGTAATTATTATTTATCTCATTAGAATCCTTAAATAATACTCATAAAAGTTAAGAGTGTGAAGCAAATTGTTAAGAAAAAATTGAATTTCATGCTCACTAGGACCCACCAGTGGTAAATTATGGGCTCATGAAAGACTTCCTTTAACTATTTTACCAACTCTCCCATACACATCCACTCTTTGTTAGTAAACATTATACAAGTGGGTCTAGGTACAACCACTTATTTATCTTGAATATCACTCAAAATATGCAAAAATAACTTTCCAATAGCATTGATAAGGTTATTAGATTCAAATGAATTTCCAAAATATATTTTAGAATCACCTTTCTAGGATAAAATGATGTATCTCGTTCCATACTTCACCAAATGATATTGGTTTCCTCTCTTCTTGAAGTAATCATCTCAAATATATAAGTAATGGTTACCAAACACTACACCACACAAATCAAGAGGCATAATGTCCATTTCAACTTCATCAGTCAAATGTGCAATAATATGAGCCTTAGTTTTTAATTGATTGGTCACCTTGATGTCTACACCTTTCTTCACCAAACACAAATCATATGGGACTAGATGATTGTAAGTCTCTATCTTTAGTTTGTCTACTAAATATATACTTATCAACTTTGTTTTCAAACAAATATCAAAAATTACATCCATTTTTGTTTTAAAATTTTGAATTTTCATATGAGAAATCTTAGAAATTTCATTTTATTGAGCACTACTATTACTCATACATACCTCTCTATTGACATATGTACAGAAAAAAGGTGTCATCCACATTATATATGTAACTAATATATCTCATCTTGGAGAGAGGAAATAACCTTCTTCTTGTTTTTGTTCTTGAACAAAAATAATTTTTGGTAGAGCTTCCTATGTAGAACTTCATGATGGCTGTCAACATCATAATACCCAAAATGCCTTTTAATATAATTTTTATACACCAAAGTAGTATTATGTTTACCTTTATATATACCTTTACCATTTTTCTTAGATTCTTTTCATTTACTTGACTTGGTTTGAGATGTAGATGGGGACTTCTTATTTCCCATCTCTAAGTAGTGATCATGGGAACAAGCCTCATTTACATACAAAGGATTGGTCAGGAAAACATATATCCTTAAATTGATATGAACTCCACCAACATAATTCATCAAAATATCATTGTCCACTATATCTTTGCCTACTCTAACAACCTTATTAAGAAGAACAATTAGGTGCTCCTACAATTAAGGGCTTGATTTTGCATAAGATATTTCCAATACATGGACTTATCTTCCTCATAAAAATTAGGATAAAATTGCATCTTGATTAGAATCTTAAAATAATTTCATTAATTAAGAGAAGGAATAATTTTAATAGCCAAGAAATTTACATGGATTTAAAACTAAGGTAAATCATGATTGGTTAATTTTAATATTGAAAAATAAATATTTTGGCTTTTATTTCTATAATACAATTAAAATATACCTCAAGTTGGTATAAATGATAGTCTAGCCTCTTCGTATTTACATCTTCATCATATAATTTAATGTCTATCTTTGCCTTAGCCTTTAATGGAGTTGGAGTTTTATTGGAATGGATATGTTATTTAACTTTCTTAAGTTTGGGATCTTCCTCCTTACTTGCTTTAAGTGGATCTATAGGATCACAAAACTTCTACATTAAAATCTACATGATGGACTCCAACTAGTTGATATTTCTGATAGAAATATAGATTATAGCAACTCCTTCAATATTATAGAATTTTTCTTCAGCTATACACGCATCTTATTCATTATTACAAGTGATAAATCTTATCTATTTCTTCCACTTTTTCATGGAAATTTTTTATTCAAAGGGAACAAGGATACCTTTAACGTTAGCACTAATTTATCTAGTTATGGGCATATAATTGAAAAAAAACATAAAATTCATACATATGACAAATTATCACCTTCTCTAATATATGTTTTATATGTAGATATGTAGTTAAACCATGCTAGTCTTTCCTAGAATGGATCTTTTACTCTTAGCTCAATAATTGGTGGAATAAGCTAATGTTTTAGACTAGTTTTTTTAAGAAAAAAAACCTATGAATTGTTGGAAATGAAAGTATATAATTTTTAACCATACATGATAAGAATAAAGAACACAAATACATAAGAACAAAATGATTTATCTAGGAGAAACCCAAAGTCTAGAAACACTAGATAGGTGACAAAATTGCACTCCCCTCTCAACTTTGATGTTCAAAAAATGTATATGATAATTATAAAAATTGGCCTTCCTAAATAAATATTCACTAATCCCTATCCATTATTTTCATACAATATTTATGTGCACCCTTCAGGAACTTATCCAAATGTACCAACATTGAAATAACCACTAAAAAATAAGAAAAACTGAAGGCAACCTAAATCAAGATCAAATATTACTAATCTATAATGTGAATCCAATTCAAAAACTCTTATGATGTCTTTTCCCTTCCACATTAATTTTAATAATGCTCTTTCATCTTTGGATTCTACCAATAAGCTCAAATGAATTGATAATGACGAAAAGAAATGTTTATAATTATTCAACATCATGATTTTTGTATGTTGTATAAATTGTTGGTGTATTCAAACTAGTAGATTAAAATCCATTAGGGTAGTTACACAACTATTGGGAATTTTAAAAAATAACCATAGACACAATAATTAAATTTTATGTAACAATCTAGTTGGTTGAGAAACCACCACTCTAAAAATAACAACAATTTCATAAGATCTTAATAAAACCCCTTATTTTTTAGAACCAAAACAACCCACATTCATCATCATGGAGATGTATATGTCAACCTAACTCTAAATGTACCACTATAACATATCTAAATTTACATTTTTATCATGGAATTTCTTTTATAAGTTTATTCCAACCTTGAATTAATTATACGATGGGTATAGTGGAAATAAGTTTACGTAAATAATACAATGCATCCATATTTTGATCACTTTCTAGAACATTTTAAATTACTAAATAAAAGACAATTTCTCCTTTTCATGTTCTTGACTACTTAGATATAATATTGCATGATACCAAGAGTGGTTAAGATATAAATTCTAGTGAAGTACTCAACAGTTTCCCCACTACTACTAATATTATTCTATAATTATAATATTTTTATCAATCATTTCCATGCTTGGTGCACATTCAATGCACTTCTTCCAAATTAGTAGGCTTAGATCCACCCCAAGATTTTTTATTTGATTGATTAAAAATCCAGGTTGAAGGGACCCATACCCTTTACAACTAACAACCAAAAAATATGCAAGTCAAATCATCATGACAAAAAGAGAAAAAAAGAAATACCCAATGACTAAACCCACCTTCTACCAAACAAATGCCAACTATCAGCCGAGAAACCAAAATGCAGTGAAAAAGAAAACATAGACGAACAAGTTATTCTGATTTAGAGTAAAAGACCAACTGTTTGGTCTCAGTACTAGTACTTTTGTTATTTCTTTCCTTGGTTTGACTCACAAAAAATTGTTGCTTGCCATCAACCTATCTCTTCCTCTTAAGATCAGAGGATTGAAACTCCCCTTTTTCTTCCTCAGGATCCTGGGTGGATTTCTCCTCTTTTTGTGATGGTTGAATTTACCTTTTGGAGTGTAGACCGGGTGATCTTTACCTTCATTAGTTACTACCTTATCTGGATAGAGGAATCCTTTAAGCTTCTATAATTCCTTAGCAATTTCATTATAGAGTAGTTTCGAGATTGTAATTTTTATATACAGCTTTTGAAGGCAGTCCTCAATTTATACCTTGACATTGGACCTAGAGACTCGTTTACCTTTGGTATCAAGTGGGTGGATGATTTTAAGGATCCTCAAGCCAAGTTTGAGTTCCTCCTGTACATGTTCAGTTGAATACCCCACATCCTACTCCTATTGTTCATCTTTTGAGTCTGATTGAGTGTTATTCCCTTCCTCCTCCTCTAAATTATCCCTTTCCCTATTAATGTATATGGCCTCAATGACAATATTGGACCATAGTGGCTCCCCGCACTTAATTAAGAATAGGGTTAGGCCTTGATATATTAAATCCATAGATGGATCCTATTTGAACTTCAAGACTAAAATCTCCAAAGATTATAGGAAGAAAAATGGGATGCTAATTGTATGACCTTTAAAGTGGTTCAGAAGGAGGAAATGATGCAAAAAGTTAACAATGTCTTTATCCTCAAGGGTAATGTACCTCATAATTTTTAAATAGACCTTTGGCCATTTCCTTGGTAGCTTTGCATGCATAAACTCATTATGACACAAATTCTTGGGTTTATGGTTTTCCTTCTTGTAGAATATGTTTAGGAGTTCTTCCTTCTACCTCTTATCTTTGAATGCCTTGACTCCATCGAATTTCATCCCTGTTGTTTCTCTAATGAGTTCCTTAGTCATCTCAATCTTTAGGCCATGCATGCTCACTTTGTGGTCTTTTCAACCATGGGTAAAAGCCTTGAAGAGTATAGTATCATGCCCGAGCAAACGTTCCATAAATGGAGCTAGTCTACTATGGACCATTTTATTCTAAACATACTTGTTTCTCTTTACATTAGCAAAAGAGATTGGCTCTAATCAATCTCTATCCCCACCAATTTTTTGAATGTGCATATTGCTTCTACAATCTTTTTAATATAAGCTCTTCAAGAAGGAAAAATGAAGTTTATGGTTAATAGAGCCACCCTTGTTCATATGATGCAAACTCAGGGCTCCCCAAACCTGCAAGGGTTTGGTAATAATAACCTTGCACGTATAAAACTCGCCATGGATGATCCGTGATTGTATCATAATTAATTCACTCATTATGACTTTGTGTGATGTGTCCCTTCTCCATCTCGACAATTTGGATGATGTCATCTAGATAATCACTCCCGTGCCAAGTGATATAGTCACTTCTTAGGACTCCAATGTTTGCCTTGCAATCGGCACCCATGTTACTTACCATATAGACATGTCCTAAGGAGACCCTTTTAAAGCGGGTCAACAAATTTTTAGCATCAGTGATGGTGCCAAAAATGTTTGAAGAGGGGGGAGAGAGGACTTTTAAGTAGTTGATAATGTTCATCGAATCCTCTTCTGTTTGGATGAACTCCAAGATGAGATTGGCCACTAGCTCAATACCTCAAAGCGTTGTGGTGGCTTCTGAGACATGTTTGGTTTAGATAGCTAATGGACCCGCATAGACCACTCTAATATTTTTGAAAAAATATCTAATCACACCACCTGTGCCTGCCGAACCTACATTCCTTTTCGCTACCCCATCATTTAAATAAAATGTATTTATTATCATCTATTTTCAATGAATGAAGTACTAGATAAAATGTGTAAGTTAAAATAAAAAAATAACACCAATCAACTTGAATAACACCACCTTTTTATGTATACTTGGAGGAAATCAATAGCAAATGTTAGTAAAAAAGTTTCCCATGTTCTACCATTTCCATAGATATGCATAATGGAAATCAATACCCTTCATATTTTCCAAGGAATAATGTGGAAAACCAACATATTCTTACCACGAATATTTATTTCTATTTAAGTTGTTTTTATTTAATTCTTTAAATAAAACTAATAAATGAAAATTTCAAAACACATCTTACCTTAATTTTTTTTAACGATAGAGCTATGAGAAGTTATTTTCAGTATGATTTTGGACGGCTTCGTGATATAAGATCATTTCTCCAACTATAACAAAGGTGTTTCCATTTGACCAAAAACACTTCTAAACCCTCTCTCTTTAAAAAGGTGATTCGTACTTTTCCAAATTGGATTGGATCGTCGTCACTCTCTCGACTGTATTATTAAATTATAAAAATGTTGCATGGGATTGAAATTATAGCGTATCCTACTGTATAAACTTAAATCTAATTCTTGATCTCTTAAAATAATCTCCCTAAACAATAGAATAAAATTTTAGTTGTAACCTATTTAATTAAAATTTAATATTTTTTCTTTTATTGTAGATATTTCCTATTTACTTATGTGTTGTGTTGTTGCCATGATTTTATAATTTTGTAAATATTATTTTACATATTTATGGAATTTTTTAACCCTTGTGATGATATCATAGTTATGTAAAGCTTGTAATCTTGATATTATTTTATAAAATGATTAATATAGTGATGAAGAGGTTTCTGTTTCCTTTTTTGGATCTCCCCACACTTTTTTTTACTGCCATCAAAATTTGTAATTTCCACTTGAAAAAGGAAAAAACCAAATACACTGAAAGAAGAAACAATGAACAAGATAATGGAGGTTAATGAAAAGGCGATATAGGTCTTAAATTAAGATCTCAGAGGAGAAACCCATTTATGTCTAAACTTAAAAGTATCACAGAGAAATGAAAATCAAATTAAGGAGGTGCCAAAAATAAGTTATTTTTAATTTAAAATAAATTAAATCAAGCTAAAAGATAATTTCTTTAAATAAACATAGTAATTTAATATTACTTAAATTGCTTAAAATGAGGTAGCCCTAAAATTTCTAAATTTTAGTATATTGGTGAGAACCAAACTTACATTATTTAATAAATACAAAATTTCAAACATTTAAAAGTGGATCCTTCCTTATAAATAAAACTTCGATGGCATAAATTTTTTAATTTTAAACTTGAAAATGATAATTATAGTTGGTAAACTTTAAGGTGGATATAAGATGATGTTAGTGGTAGAATATTGGGGTAAGTTTATCCCACCGCCGGGATGAAACCAGTTTTATTGTTTGCATTCCTTTAATTAAATTATGTTCTGATTATTTTAATTGAAATTGTGTTCAAATTAATAATAATTTAATCGTCTGTGTTCTGTAATGAATACACAATTCATTTGTCATATAGTTTTCATTTGTGTAAATAGTTATGGTAAGGTGGATTTCTTTTTGTGGTTTGAATTATTTTTATTTATTTTTATATTTATTTATCGATATAGAATGGAAATTTACAAATTTCTGTCAATGTATTCAGATTATCTATTTTTAACATTAATTATTTCTAAACATGCATATCTTTTTGAAGGTTATTACTTAAAATTTGTTCCATCAACCAATGCCTAAAAAATTAGTGTTACATTTTTACATGAAACGTATTGATAGTATTGTAAGAAAATCACAACTTATTTCTAAAAATTGAGTTGTGATAGACCAGTTATTAAACTCGAAGACTGGAGACATTTGCTCAATAATCATGTGAAGTGAAGGTAAATTATGTAAGGGCTGTTAATGATGCTAAAGGAAAGATGAAGTGGGTTGCATAACCGAAATTTATATTGAGAGTCTCATTTGTGCATCCCAGTGAGGATGAGTCACTCTGAATTACTTAAACAAATTCTATCATTGTTATAGAAAACACCAGAAGAACACAGGTTTGCATATGGATGTACAATTTATAAGGAATAACGAGATCATTTGTATAAATGTTTGTAATGATATTTTTGTTCTCTGCAATTCGATTTGAAGGATCCCTTGTGGTAGTACTTTTTAGGAGTAGTATTTAAAATTATAGTTGTCTTTAACATTAATTATATTTTTGTTATGTTAGTGAATATAATGGTATTTAGAAATATGAAGTGATGGTTAACATTTCATTGAATTTTATTGTTATTATATTAATTAAATATTTTTGGGTATGATAAATTATTTGATTAGATTTTATATATATTAAGAATAATAGTATTTATGTAATTCATAAAAAATATAGTGAATATTTTTGAGTGAATATTTTGGAATATAATTGTATGAATATTTTTGAATCTAAAAATATACATATTGTTATATTTAGAATCACTCCCTACATAAATTTAAATATTTTAATTTATTTTCATAATTCTATTAAAAATAAATAAAAGTTTAAATTTAATTAAAAATAGCTAATTTTTTATCAAAATCAAATTTTTCAAAAAATATATAATTGGATTAAAATATTTTTATACAGAAACAAACACACACACACACACACGGGTGCGCGCGCACACACACACGCACACACGCACACACACACACACACCCACAAATTCATAATTCAATATAAATATAAATGATGTGTTTGATTGGAAATATTTTCTCTCCCTTTTATTATTAAAGCTCTATCTTAAAGATTTCTCTACCAAAAATCCTAAAATTAAAAATAATTTCCTTCATGATAGTTAATTTGTTGTCTTAAAATACATTTTTCTCTTCAGTAACATTATTTGTATGATTGATTGCGGTTAGGAATTTTATATTATAATTGATTATATGATAAATAATGTTTATTTGCAATATAGAATGTAATTATTTTCCACGGTTGGATAAAAAGAATAAAATTATGATTTAATTACTTTTTACTTTGCATAGATATATGTTTAATGATTTATTTTTATGTATCTAATTGCTACTTGAAGTCCATCTAATTTTGGGTAGTTTATTGGATAAAGGTTAAAATCCCCACCAATTTCTACGTACTCTCTCAAATGACTATGGTAGTCTGATCCCTCGCAATATCATCACATCCAATCTAAAAAAATGCTTTTGAAAGGCTTTTCTCAAACTCTTTGACCACACAAAATAATTTTAAACATAGGGTTGTCATGACAATTTATGTTTGAAAAATATGTCAAAGAAACATTTATGTTTATTGAGATTTCACTTGTTTCAATCATTTATTGAGAAACTTAAATGTTTTGGTGGAATCCTCATATTGGATTCACATATGCCACATGCCATTGATCTTTACATGTGTGTTTGGTTAGGAAGGTGATCAAAAGAATTATGGGGTTCATGTGCATGAGGTTTTTAGGTGTTTAAGCATGGCATCAATAGAAGCAAATCTATTAAACACCAAAAGCATGGCATGACTAATTGAGCATTCATTAGGATGGTCGAGTACAATCCCATATAGATGTATGTATGTATGTATGTATGTATGTATGTATAGATGGTGTCATGTACCAACCTATATTGTTTGTCCATATATAGTTAGATAGATAGATAGGAGATAGGGTCAATCATGTTATTTATATAGATATGGAGGCCCTATATAACAAATCTAACTAGATTATCAAGGAAAGGAACAAAGCACAAGACTCAATGACCACTATAGTATTAAGTGTCACAATCTAGTTATTTATAATAATAATAATAATAATAATAATAATAATAATAATAATAATAATAATAATAATAATAATAATAATAATAATAATAATAATAATAATAATAATAATTTCTAAATTTTAATGTATTTTAAGATTGTATTTTTTTTGTAACAAAGGGTGTCCTGCAACATTTTTGGTATAGTATTATCACTATGTTAGACCCATCAACCTGGCACACACTTCAGTACACTATCGTACGGTGATTCCAATAGACTAATCTCATGGGATTACACCAGTACCCTATCTGATGGTCATGGTTCAATCAAGGCTAGAACACATGACCTAGTGGTCACCGTTGTAAAGGCATACCACTGACGTATAACCTTGGGGGCTTAAGATTGTATATTTGAAGCTTATCCTAATAATTTATTTTAATTTATAAATTTTGTATTTTTATTTTGATTACATAACTAATTATGTTAGTTAGCCTAATGACATGTTTCATTGTCCTTGCCTTGATCAATTTGTGCTCTAGTCTTAAGTGAGCAAGCTGAAAGCCATCCAAAGAACTTTAAGAGCTCAAGTGAAATAACTTTGGCATAAACCCAAAGGATGTAAAATAGATTGAAAGATATTGAGAATAACTTGGGGTTTATCTCATTGGGATGATGGCAAGTGGCATCATCCCATGAGCCTAGTAGTGGGAAAGTCCAGTCAGGTCCATGGGGCCAACAAAATAGTAAGCTGCCAAATGCCATGACTAGAGGTCCCAAGAGTGGCAATGTTCAACTACATTTATGTTAGATAAATACTAAAAAAAACATTCCTTGTGTAACTTTCACCCTTAAGTCAACTTCTACTTTATCTAATTTCATACAAAAAGAAAGTGGGAACCATATTAATAAGAGATTTGCATTAGATATTACCTCTCTTTTTATTTAAATTTGTTAATGGGTAATTTTTTTTAATGTAAACTTAATGTAGTAAACTGCTCTAAAATAAATATGTTGTAAATATCTTTGCCTTAGTCAGATCATACACCCACTTTTGATAGTATTTATTATATATATTTATTCTTAAATATTCAAAAATATACTCCAAATAAATTTTTATAGAATCACATTAACATTCAAAACAAAATTTTATACATAAATTAAATACGAAACAAAAATATCAATATTATCTTATAATTTTAAGGAATTTATAAAAATATATTATTGTTAAGAGAGGGAAATAACATTAAAAAATAATAGAGTATAGTTCATTAAATACTACATTTATTGTGTAACTATTCCTAATATGATGGTAGTTTGTTATTCACTATTTTAATGGAAAAGTAACATGTTCACATGTTTATTTTATGCATTGTTTATAAGGCCTCATAAATGCTTATGTGTCATTTTAAGCACAAAATTTGGTGTTCCCAACTAAAATATTATAGGATGATAAATTTAGGCAATGAGATTTGATTATGGAATTCAACCAAATAACCCAAATCTACAATCTACCATTGAAATTAAGAACCATTAGATTAAAATGCAATCAAATAAAACATTCAAAATGATAATTTAACCGAAATCCAAGTGTTCCCAATCAAGATTCAAATAAAGAAAAATTAATTGACTATGGATTCAGACTACATACCAAAGACTCAAAATTTTAGGATAATGACTGTTTGATCAATGACTTGGATGATACCATAGACTGATTGATTATATTTGCATGGAGGTCTTATGCCTTCATCTATTTTTTTGGATGTGGAGGAGTGGATAACTTAAATAGAGAAGAGAGGGATGATTAAAAGGAATTGAAATTTCATTGGAAGCCTCTATAATAGAGGCTTTTAGAGAGGAAGAGATAGGTTACAGAGGATTCTAGAATTGAATAACTATAGAATACATTAAGGTAGATAATAAAGATTAGTATGGGATTAAGATAGGCGATTAGATAGGTGATTAGACTAGGGATGTAGGAAATACTAGGATAAGGATAGGGTAGGTGAGTCATGGGAAATTTAGATTCCAAAATAATGGATAAGTGGGATTATGTAGAAAATGATGGGGAATTAGGTGAATTAATGAACAAGTGGGGTAGGAATAAGGTTAATGGATGAATAATAATGAAGAGGAATGTTAGATAATTGACTAGGAGGATTAGTAAGGATGATTCACATAAAATTAGATGAGATTAGTGATAATTAGACAAAATTAGTGATGTTAGTATCAACTAATAATAATATTAATGATAATAAATGAAGCAAGCACATTTTGGTGAATATATTTTATCCCACTTTGAAATAGAATTGCAAGTGTATGAATTAGAAGGAGTAATGGTATTTTAAAGAAACATCATTTCATGGATGAATGTTGTGAAAATGATGTTAGTGGATATGATGCTGCTCAAAGAGACATGCATGGAGGAAGGACCCATATGGCCACTCAAAAATAAGAAATGAGGAGTGGGATGTGATGAATAGACAAGGGGGTGGGATATGAAATGAGGGATCAATGATGAAGAAGATCAATGCAACCTTAGTAATGAGATACAAATTGATGATGCCCCTAGAAAATACCTATGTATAGGGAGTAAAAATCATAGTGTGATGGTTGTTGACACATTTTAAGGTGCAATTAGCTATAAAATAATAATACAAAAGGATGCAAGATTTTGAGATGCCCCAATCAAGGATGCATGCATGGGAGAACATTGGGATAAAATAAGAATAATTTGATAAGATTAAGGATGAGTGTAGCTCAAAGTTGAAGTTAAGAGATATGATATAGGTTATGATTGAAGACCAAAATATGAAGGGAAATAATTAGAGGCATTGCATCAAATTAGTTATCCATAATGTGATTAATAGTGATGATGCCCCTAGTAAGGACACATGTCATGGAGCAAGAGATGATAAAGGTAAAAGCTATTCATGCCCAAAACAAGGGAGGAAAATGTAAACTTTAAATTATAATTGACCAATTAGTCATAATGCATGATTTATGGAAGAAAAGATGAAAATTGGTGATCAACCAAAAAATAAAAATACCAAAATTTGGGCAATGAGATTCGATTATGCAATGCAAACAAAAAACCTAGATCTACAATATACCATTGCAACTAAGAGCCATTTAATTAAAATGCAATTAAATAAAACTTTAAAAACAACATTCTAACATAAATCTAAGTGTTTTGACTCAAGATTAAAATAAAGAAAGATTAATTGACTCTGGATTGAGATTGCTTAGGAAAAACATAAAATTTTAGCATAATGATAGCCTGATAAATGACTTGGATAATAGCATGAAATAATTGATTATATTGTCATGGAGGTCTTATGGATTCATATATTGGTTTAGACATAGAGGAGTGGTTTGATTAAATATAAGAGAAAGGGAGGATTAAAATGGAATTAAAAATTCCTTGGAAGCCTCTGGAATAGAGGATTCTAAAGAGGAATGGCTAAGTTAGAGATGATTCAAGAATTGGAGAATTCCTGAATATATTAGTGGTATAAGAAAGAGTAGTAGGGAGTTATAATAGGTGATTAGGGACTATGTATGTAGGTGGGTCATGGGAATTTTAAATTCTCAAATAAGGGATAAGTGAGGTAATATTGTAGATAATATGGAATTAAGTGTATTAATGAAGAAGTGAGGTAATAATAAGGTCAATGGATGAATAAGAATGGAGGGGAATATTAGATAAATGACTAAGAGGATTAATAAGGATGATTGTGATAAAATTAGATGAGATTAGTGATCATTATATGAAATTTGAGATGTTAGTGTCAACTAATAATAATATTAGTAATGATAAATGAAGTAAGCAAATTTAGGTGAATACATTCTTCCCCTCTTTTAAATGAAATTACAAGTGGATGGATTGGCAAGAGTAATGGTCTTTAAATGAAAAACTATTTCATGGATGAATGTTGTAAAAATGGTGATAGTGGATATGATGGTCCATCGAGGGGACATGGGGGGAGGAAGGATCCAGATGACCACTCAAAAATTAGAAATGAGGGGTGGGATGTGACAAATAGACAAGGGGATAGGATGAAATATGTAGGATTAATGATGAAGAAGATGAATTTGACCTTAGTAGTTATCTATAAATTGATGATGTCCATGATAAAGACCTATATGGAGGGAGTAGAAATAATAGTGTCAGGGTTGTCGATACATCTCAAGGTATAATAAATTATAACAAGATAAGATTAAAGGACACAAACCTTAGATATATCCCAAGGAAGGATATATGCATGGGAGAGCATTGGGCCAAAATAATACTGATTTGATAAGATTAAGGATGAGTGTAGATCAAATCTAAAGTTGAGAGATATGATGAAGGTTATAATCAAATGACCAAAAGATGAAGGGGAGGAATGAGATGACATTATGTCGAATCAATGAGACATAATGTAATTAATAGCGATGATGCCCATAGCAAGGACATGTGCAAGGAAGTAAAAGATGATAATAAAGATACTATATTGATCATGACCTAAGCAAGGGAGGAAACTATAAACTTTAAATGATAATTGAGCAATCAGATATAAAAGATGTCTAATGGAAGAAAAATAAAAGTTGTAATTTTTAAAGCTTAATCGATAGGTGTGGGTAATTGACAAAATTATTAGGGAAGGGATTATGGGGATAAAGATTGATCAATAGATTGATTGATGAATGATTTACATTATAGCTCAAGGATTTGAATTATGTAAGACTTGGGGATGATAAATGACAAGATATATGTGATGATGAATGATGAGGAAAGAGGAGAGAATGGTTGAGATGACCTTAGATAGGTTATATGACTAAGTACTGCCTACATAGTTTGAAAAGACCTTAGGCCAATGTAGTTTAGACTAGATTAGAGGATGATGATGATTATTAGACATTATAGTTGTTAGATAGAGGATGTGACTTAGACATGAATATAAAGTATTAGTAGAAATGATTGTATATGAGATGTTAGTTGATATGACATGTGGTTAGGCTAGACGATTAGACCCAGATGATCAAATTGATGATTAAATTAAGATGATTCAATAGTTTAGGATAATTGATCAATATATAATTGTTGAAATAAGACTTATCATAGCCTAATAAATCTAATGTAAATATATCAATAGCTAGTATTCCCCATGACAAAAGTATGACCAAGAGGATGTTGTGTTGAAGTGCATAAAAAGGTACAAATAATGAACTATACATCATTGAGGGAACCTGAAATCTTCATTGTAGATTTTGGTATCATCATAACATCCTCATTCATTACCTAATAGGCAAACAGATACATGATGCAAAAAATGAAAACATAAGACAATCACATATATACATGATAAAAGACATCCAAACAAGTCAAAAAATAGATAAGTAACACATAAGTATTTACATTCAATGTCATTGTGTCTTATCTACTAGTCTTGGTAAGAGTTTGATGGGATGATTAATTAAGTGATGAGTTGGACTAGGTTGGCCATGAACATCATGATTTGAAGTGTAAATGGATTCAAGAGATGGGTTTAGATAGGGGTATAGACTTGGATTAAACTAGTGACTTAGATTAGGATTAGGTAGTGCATGGATTAAGGATAAGAACTTGGACAAGGTGTGGACATGGAGTAGAATAATGACTTGGATTAGGATAAGGGTATGGGTAAGGTTTCAGATGTTATGATAAAATTATGAGACCACTAGGATATAAGACAATCCAATAAGATGGTATATATAACTTAGAACATAGAATAAGATGACTAGGGTATATGACAAGGTGAAAAATACAAAACAACTTAGATGTTTTTGGATTTTATGGATTTTATGATTTTTAGGGCTTTTTGGAATATTTATATTTTTAGGGATTTTGAAAAAATATATGTACACTTTACAAAAGGGGTTACTAGTGAAGGGAATACCAATACTAGAAACTAGGATAAATATGAATGAAATAATGGATGGGATGACAAAAGTATGAGGGTGACGCTGAAAAGGGGATGAAGACATATGAGGAATGGACTAGAGATTGCCAATGACCACATCCTAAAGGAACCCAAGATTTAATCACCTGAGTGTTCATTAGAAGATGTGCTAAGATGATTCAAGAACATTTCTCAAGATGTCTCCCAGATCCTAATGAAGGTCAAGACAAGATGAAAGGGTCAACATAATAGGATGAAAGATATGATGACAGATGATGGGCGGGAACAATGGATAGAGGGATATGACATGGGTGGGATAGATAAGTGATGTTATGTGGATGAAATGGATTTTACCTTAATTATTGAGGTATTATGTGTAGAAGAGATTATTTTACCATGATGGGAAAAACCAATTTTCATCATGGTACTTGCCGAAGGTGCCAAAAGACTAGTTTTCACCATTAGACGAATGACTTTTATTTCATTTTTTTGTTTATTTTACTTTTAAATTTTTTTTGACTATTTGATTTTTTTAATTATCCCTTTTTTTACTTTTTTTTTACTTTTATGAGTTTTTAATTTTTTAATGACATCTCATTTTATTAAATATAGGTGAAATGAATGATTCATTTTTTTTCATGATCTTAAGCCAATACCTATTATGGAGAGATGTGATGCTAGGATCATTTTGTCATTGTTAGATGTATTGATATTTGTAAGATGTATTTATGTATTGATGATATGAAGGAGTGATGGTTTTTTGAGGAGTAGGACTGACATTCACAAACATTATAGGACATGTTTGATGTTCAACATTTGATTGATGTAAGTTCATAAAAGACTGTAAGAGGTCCTAGACTTTTGTACTGCATGATTCTTCTTTGATCTAATTAATAAAAGGATTACTGGTCATACTAATAGTGTTTTTGACATTATTTTGATTTTTAGACTTGATTATTTAATAACTACCCCTTGGTTTATAATTTTTGGCTTCAACATAGGAGAATGACCTTTGAATGGATAAATGAGGATCATTTTGACTTTGATGGTCCCATAGTGCCTCAAAATGGGTTTCACTAGGGGAAGACACTTTTTTATAAGGTTGATGATTCAATTTTCATTGATTATAACTTATTGGATCAAAGGTGATTTGATCATCATTTATGACTTTTAGAATATGGTATTCAACATTTGTATTTTCAACACATGTTATGTTGCTCCAAGAAGGGTCCAATGATGTATTTTCCTATTCATCCCTATGGAGGGAGGAATAAACTAATCTATGATTAACAATGATGGGATATATAATAAGATGAGGTCAATGAGTGGTGATTAGGTATCATAGTCCTCATATGGGTTCCTAGGATACCTAGTTTTAGTATCAGATAAAATATCTTCAAGATTAGTAAAAAGATCACTAGGACTACCTATAATATATGCATCTAAAGTATGATCAGATTCACTATGACTATCTTCAATAGATAAATATTGTAAAAAAATGTTATGACTTCATCATCCTAATTTGGATCAAATGATATGCCTCGTGACTATTATCATCCAAACTGGAGGTATATTTAGAAAGGCACACATAGTCACCATATTTTACAACATCTATGAGAGACAATGTTTTTGATGATGAATCTAATTCAAAAAGTACTGTTCAACATTAACCTGATTCAAATAAGATTTCTATTGACTATAATGTTGAATCTGATACATAGTGTGTGATACTACTAGTATAAAATTCATCATCCATAATTGACCTCTCAATATGGGGTTTTTGATGTGATGGGTGAGATGAAGCTGATGGAGGGACAATGTTTTCACCAAGGATAAGCCCATGGAAAAAATACTCATGAGATAAGGAAAGATTAGGCTCAATGGGAATAGACTCATCTCTGATGGAAGATTTGTTAAAGACGGGGGTACCATAGAAGATGGATGTAGTGTCTTGACTTTGGCCTAGAAAGGGAAGGGCTTGATCATGATTAGGAATGGAATCTCAACATTCCTCATCTTATTCACCCATATATGTAGAATCATATGATTCATTATAAATTTTAATATCACCATGGTTAATGAGATCTTATACATAGTTTTGAAAATCATGATATCGATTAATGGTATGCCCCTAGGTTCGATGATACATACCATAGTGGTTAGATTTATACTAATAGGGATTAGTCTTGGTAGGATAAAGATGTCCAATGGGTGGATAGAGTATAATGTCATTAGAAATGAGTTAATAGAAGAGGGGTTCTATGGATATAAGAAGATGAGTATAGGGCATCTCTTCATTTTATGACCCAAATATAGAAGTGATGGTCTTTAGATAAGATGGTTGATGATGTGAATTGGTAGGTGGATTTATATATGAGGTGGCTAGGATAAGATTCTATTTACTATATTAGAAAGTGGTAGATGACTAGATATGACTAGTGGATGGAAGATTTTAGTGGGATTGCATGGTGTGAAGACCAAGAGTTATTTGATGTGAAAGGGTATAGACTGGAGGTAATGTAAGGTGGATGGGATTGAAGTCTATATGACATGGACTTCTCATCTCAAGGATATGATAAAGGAGTATATCCCTATTGGTTATAAGACATTTTTTAGTCAATGTATTAACAATTTTTTTATATGCCATGCATCAATATGGGAGAAAGTATAGATGATTGGTTTGTCAAACCAAATTGGTAGGTGTGGGGGATTGAATGGAAAGATTGAGGGATGAATATGAAATGTGTGGAACAAATTTAGATAAAGTCTTGCTTTATAATCTCTAATTTGACTTGATGATATGAGATCTTGGATGAGAGAAGATAATATTTGAATTGGCCAATTTAGGACATGATATAGACTTTTATTATTTTGATTAGATTTGACTAGGTCATCTATGACAAGATCTAAGATCTGATGATGATGGGATATACTAGCCTGAGAGATTGATTTTGATTACGGATTGATTGGGTTAAGACCAGATCAAGAATAATATGATTGAATCAAATAAGATGAAATGATATTATTAATACTTTGATATTATTATGATTACGACTCAAACTTGATTGGACATAAGCAATCTAATGATGAAGGCCCTAATATGATAAAATAATTTTTTGCTAACATGGATTTGGACCAAAGAACAACTATAAAGTTGATGAAAAGACTAGTATACACAAGGGGATGAGTTATTATAGAGTAATATTAAGTTGAGGTTATATAAGTGAGGGATATGGTGATGGACAAGGTGATTATGTTAGACAATTTCAATTCAAATGTCTAATTTGGAATAGTGGTATAAAGTAAGTCAAGGTGATGTGTGATTGGTTATGTTCAAGGTGAACTTAGTCAAATTTAAACTATGATAAGTTTTGGATTACAAGACTTGATTAGGATATGTAGGTGATGCGGGTATGACTAGTGATAGGTAGAGGAGACTAGAATAGGATGTGATGAGGACAAGAGGGTGGTGAGAGATATGATAAGATCTAAGGTGAGATAGGATTAAAAGGATATACATAAATTCATAAGGATAATATATAGTAGAGTATAGTCGAGAAAATGTATAAAATGATATGATGATGAGATAAGTGTAGAAAATATGTTATGTGGAAGAGACCTAGATAAATATGTGTAGGCTTGGTTAAAAGGTTGAATAAGCTCACAAATAAGATTGATGTATAAAAATGCTCTACAAGTCAAATTAATCATAAACCTAAGATTAACAAATTGATTAGTGTGTAACCTGATGGCTTCACCATCAAATGGATTCATAAGGGAGGTTTTAGGCTAGTGACCCATTATAGAATCTATTGAAGCCTCTAAATATTATTTAGACATGATATTCACTTGGGATCTGATACTAACTCTAATATTAAGTTGATTATTGTGGCTAATGGTCCTATGCTAGGTTAAAAATTCTCTCTAGGGGCATCCTTAATATATTGAAGGTATAATGGGGCCAAAGTCTGTATAGGGTGTTATCTGGTGGCTTATTTAGAGAATTAACTCTTCCACTTAATGAATGACCTTTATGAGGATAACCACATATCCTAACAATAACTATCCTTGATATTTATACTCCATCAAAACACATAGTGTGGATTTCTGTGGTGGTGAAATTCATGGACACAATCCTCCCAAGACTATTGCAAGTGCATTGGTGTCAATTCTACATCACATTTCTAATAAAAAATAAAAAAATGGGAGTGTTTGTTAGTGGTTTTTTATTCTCTAGGAAGCAGGAGAGTGTAGACCACTATAGCCTTTAGGTAACACACAAGAAAATAAAAAGATTTATTATTCAATTAATTTAGATATGATATATACAAAATATATACAATATTTTTACTAGATGATTTTTTAAAAATGCTAAAATATCTTTGAGAGGAGATTTACAAGACAAGTGATTAGTATTTTTAGTTGGAAATCGTGGAGGGGAAACCTACAAGATAAGACATTACACAAAATATATGGCTTGTATAAAAGATGTTATCAAGGGAAAAATACTATTAAATTCACCCTTGCAAGAAAAAAATGTTATTCTAATAAGCCTTAACAAAAATCACTAAAAAAACATGAATTTGATCTATAAATTCTTGGTTGAAGGGCCATGATGTATGGGTTTGGTGGTGACATCCCGTAATGATGTAAAGGGGTGGTAGCCCCAATTAGGACCCAAGGGAAATGCCTCAGGGACATTCCTAGTTACGATTCTAGGTGGGGTCCAGTGGTAGTGCCCCTAACGTGAAATTTAATTTAGGACTTTTGTAACACTTGGAGTGACTCAAAATTAACCATTACTCACCCAAAAAAATCACTCAAAAATGAAAAATTTAATTAAAAAATGAGTGTAAAATTATAATTGCAGAGGGCAAAATCTCTTATACACAGTCACACCGAGTTAATTTTTCAAAATCGATTCTAGGATAGGTAAACCCAAAACTAATAGTCACTACCACAACTTCAAAATATGTGGTTTTATAGGCTATCAATTAACCCCAACCACATGATTAAGAAAAAATGTAGATTTTTATGCAATATCATAAGTCAAAAGTTAAAATTGTAGATCTTGATATGTGGTTTTGAAGTTTAATAAAAGCATGCTAAGATTAATACAAAAATTAATAATATCTACTAAATTTCAATTATTTACCAATTACTCAATAATATGTATAAAGTTATTTAAAGAAAAACTTTATTTAGACAATTAAATTATTTGAACTATTTTCACTCAAAATTGACTAATAGTGTGCAAAACTAACTTTAAATGTCAATACCACTCTTGGAGACCTACATTTTTTTCATATAAATAACCTTAATAGTAGATTAAAAACTATTCCGTAGAGTAATAAAGAAGATTATAGATTATTTATAGAATGATAGAAGTTATGTCTTGAGAATTTAAGGTTATAGTAAATTCTCTCTAGATGAATATGTTGTTTAAATGACCTATGTCAAAACTTCTTATCAATATACAAATTATACTATGTACAAAAAAATTACATTTTGAAAAACATACTATTTAACTAGGTAGACAAAGGAGTATTTAGAGGTGTTTTATATCAACCTGGCTAACACATCCTTTGTCCCATGAATAGGTAATAATCAAAGAGAGACAATTTTTTTAAAAAAACCCATAATTAGTAGTTTGAGTTAACATTTTTATGACTACTAAAGTTAAAATTGCATTTTAGGAATGCAATATGAAAACTACGTGTTAATGACGTGATGAAAAAAATATGGTATTGTTTACTATTGAATAACTACTAATATTAAGGATAACTTATTTTAATCTTATCCTTGCAAGATAAAATTATTTAGTGTAAGCTGATAGGAAGCAAAAAGATGTATGTAAACTATTTTTTGTCTATAAGACTATATTATTGTAAAACCATAGTTTATTATTCAAAATTTCAACTTAAGAAAAAAATCCACTTACGTTGAGATGTAGTATTGTAAAGAGTAGATATCCTACCAAAAACACTAGTTGTTAGTGTTTAGATGGTACATTTAGTGTAAAACTGTAATTATAGTCTTCAATATTACCTCTATAAAATTACATTTTGAAAAGCAATGTTGCACTTTTCTTGGATCATGATATTTTTGAAAATTTGAACCACAATTTGCCTTCAATTTACCCTGTGATCTTGAATAACACAAAATGGTAATTCAAGAGGAGGGCTCCCACTGTTGTCACCAAAATGTGTGATGATAAATTTAGGAAATGAGATTTGATTATCTAATTCAACCAAAAAACCAAAATATACTATCTATCATTATAATTGAGAGCCATTAAATTAAATTAAAATCAAATAAATCATTCAAAATGACATTTTAACCTTAAGCTAAGTATTCCCAATCAAGATTCAAACAAAGAAATATTAATTGATTATGGATTGAGTTTACTTACAAAAGACTTCGAGTTTTAGCATAATGATATCTTCATAAATGACTTGGATGATATCATGTAACGATTGATTATATTAGCATGGAGGTCTTATGGATTCATGTATTGGTTGGGCCATGGAGGAGTGAGTTGTTTAAATAGTGGAGAGAGGGAGGATTAAAAATAATTAAAAATTCCTTGTATGCCTATAGAATAGAGGCTTCTATAGGGGAAGGCCTAAGTTAGAGAGGATTCTAAAAATGGAAAATTATAGAATCTATTAGGTTAGATAGTAAATATCAATAGGGGATTAGGATAGGTGATTAGGTAATCAACTACAGATTAGGGATGTAGAAATGCCTAGGAATAGGCTAGGGCAGGTGTGTAGGTGGGTCATAGGAATTTTAAGTTCCCAAATAATAGATAAGTAGGATTATCTAGTAAATAATGAGAAATTAGGTGAATTAATGAATAATTTGGGTAGGAATAAGGTTAATGGATGAATAAGAATTAAGGGGGGTGTTAGATAAATCACTAGGAAAATGAGTAAGGATGATTTAGATTAAATTTCATGAAATTAGTGATTATCATACAAATTTATTAATGTTAGTGTCGATTAAAAATAATATTAGTGATGATAATTGAAGCGAGAAAATTTAGGTGCAAAAAAATATGAAGCTCTTAGTATTTTTTATTTTTATAAAGTGTAGATGGAAAGGACATTTGGTAACTTTGTGTGTAAATTGGAATCAAAATTTTATGTAATAGATTAGTCTAAATTGGAATCTAAATATTACGTAATAGATTATTTCTTATTTAAAGCCATTTATTATTATTATTATTATTTTTATTATTATTATTATTATTATTATTATTATTATTATTATATTTTTTTTGGTGAGATTCATATATTTTAACATTGAAAAAATAGGGTGTGATGCTTTAAAAACCAAATATTATTATATTTATCACTTTTCAAATGAGTTTGTATTAATATATTGATATTAGCAGAGGCTAACCTATAATGTATATGTAATTTTGTTTTACAAAATCATAAATATTATTAAAAATTAAAAGTAAAATTTATTACACTTGTCACTTCAAAATGATTTTATTTATTATGTTGATATAAATATTATATTATATGATAATATGTAGAATAATAATCTTTAATTTATGGTGCTAAACTTTTAGAATTACTTAAATAATATATATTTTCAATATCTCTCATTGACTAAAGCACAACCATTGCTTGATTATATTTTTATTATAGTACCAGGTCTTGAAAAGAATTCAAAATATTAATAATTATTATTATAGAGGTCTTATAACTTTAAATACATTCCATAAAAAAATTAAATGAAATAATTCATTTCTCAGGAAATTGTTTAGCTCTGATATAAAAGATAGAAGTTATCCATTTGACTTCCTCAATGACTAAAAATTATGTTAATTGGTAGTAGTTGAGATAAAAATTCTAGTTGGATAATTTTGGTGTTTCCTATTGCTAACTTTGAAAGTAATTATGTTCCTCCTTATATGATAATTTGCATGCTTGAATTAGACTCAACATGTTGCATCCTATATATATTAGGAGGCTTGGAGACACCCTACATTACACTATATAAAATAATATGCATAATCATATTTATGAATTGAAAGGGCTATTGGACCAAAATTGGGATCTATAAGAATAAAACTTTTCCTAGTAGCTTGACTTGCACCACCCTTTCTATATACTTGGATAATTTTAAGAGACATTATTGCTAACATGTTTTTTATTAATTCTAATAATTCCATAAACAAACATGGTAGTAATTAAGTCCCTATCTATGAGATAAATAATAAGTTGGATACATGTACTTTTATTACATAAAATATTTCTTATCATTTTTGATATTTGTAATAATCCTTGCAGGATCATTAATAAATAAAAAAATTGATAATATTCTTGCCTTATTTGTTTCTTCTAATGTATCTCTTAAAGGTTCTTGTTGTGTTTAATTTGTATCACCTTAAGATACAATATCAATTCTCCACCACTAGAAAATTCTTTTCATCTAACAAAAATGACAACTACAAATTCACAAGTATGTTAAAGGGTTTTATTAAATTTACAAATTGGAATGCTTTAAAATGACTTAATTGATTTTGTAAAATGATTATCTAATTATGTTTTCTTTGAACATACCTTTTAAATATTTTTATTGGGTTTAATTTATATCACCTGAAGATATAAGATCAATTGTCTACCACAAAAAAATTCTTTCCATCTAACAAAAATGACACTTATAAATTACATGTATGTAAAATGAATTTATTTCCATCTAAAAAAAATGACACTTATAAATCATAATCATCCAAAAAGTTTAACTTAATTATCCAATTTGAGATGGTTAATTGCGACTTAATTATTTCCATTAATAGATTATAAAATTAATGTTTGACCTTGAATGTATAGATTAAAAATATATTTTAAATGGAATTTAATTCTTTTTCCCATCCCATCCAAAGCAAAAACATCTTTTATAACATCCTTTTCTTTTTATTTAAAATGATATTCCTTTACTACAAAAGTTTCTAATTTTATAGAGGTGTTTGTAATTTTTTTTGTTCTGAGAAGTTTTTTTTGTACCTTTATAGAGATTTTCATCATTACATGGTATCAAAATTATCTAAAGTTTTCAATATTGTTATTTTTTTATGAAATGGATAATATATTTTTATAAAATATTTTATTTATCTATTTATAAAAGATATTGTTTCCTTTATAAAAGATCTTTCTAGTTTTACAAAGGTATGTGGAATTTTCCTATTTTGAGAAGTTTATTATATATATTTATAGATATTTTCCTCCTTGTGATGGTACCACAATTATGTCAAGTTTTCAAATTTATGATTTTATTTCTAAAATGGCCAATATATTTTTATAAAGCATTTTATTTATCTATTTGTAAAATATCTTATTTTTTTCCATTATGTGGTGTTATAAGTAAGTGAAAGAGATCTAAATAAATCAAATAAAAAATAAAAATATTTAAATAAATTTAATAAATTTTAATTACTTGAACTAATTAGAGAGAGATGATCCAAAACTTATGAAATTTAGGTATGGGTGCAATAAAAATGTAACTTTCTAAGATAATACTCAAAAAATTTAGTAGAATAAAAAATGTTTGGTTGTTCTTCATGATTAAATAAAAAAATTGTTAAAAAAGAGCACTAGATAATAATCATAAGAAACATGCTATGACCCATCCAAATAAAATGCTAATTGTGTGCACAATAAATTCATTATTCTTAACCAACATATTCAAAATTTAAAATAATTTTAAGATAATCCCATAATTGATGAAATATTCAACAAAGGTTTACAACAAATCAAACATTCATACCTTGGAAAGACATCCATACCTTTGAGAAACTTCCTTATCTAGGGATGGAATTATTTGATACAAGTAAAATGTTGATATAATTGAAATACTTTATATGCATTTCTATATGATCATAAAGTGTCCATATCTTTTACTAGCTAGCTAGTTAGGTAGTAAATTAGTTAGTTAGTTAGTTAGTTAGTTAGTTAATTAGTTAGTTATCTTGATTATCACCACAAATAGATATTTGATCAATATAATTTTTAAATTTTATTACTTTTATTAATTTCTAATCAATGAATATATTCTATGAATTAC